>CM060949.1:12836826-12850395 GCA_030765055.1 Mantis religiosa
GACAAAATCGAGTATCGATCTGTCATTAAATATTCGTTTTTGAAAGGCAATACATCTACGCAAATAAAATATGAGCTGGATTCTGTGTATGGGTATTCTGCACCATCATTTAACACAGTTAAATTTTGAGCAACTAAAGTTAAACGTTGCCGTAGAGCTTGGGAGACGATGAACGTTCGGACGTCCAAAAACAGCAACTAACGACAAAAACCTCGCCAAAGTATACCAAATGTTGCTAGACGACTGCCGAATTAAACTGAGAGACATAGCAGAGACTATGAACATGTCAAAAGAACGTGTTTGGCACATATTAAATCAACATTTAGACATGAGAAAGCCGTCCAGGCGTTGGGTGCCGCGTTTGCTCACGTTAGACCAAAAACGTGTTCGAATAAACACTTCCAACGCTCTGTTGACGCAGCTTAGGCGCAATAAATCCGAGTTTTGGCACAGATTAATTACTGTAGATGAAACTTAGATACCCCATTATACGCCCGAAATAAAAATACAGTCCAAACATTGGACTGGAAAGGGGGAACTGGCTCAAAAAAAAAAAAAAAAAAAAAAAAAAGACTGTGAAAGTCATAGCGACTGTTTTTGGGATAGTCATGAAGTTATTTAAATAAATTATATCCAAAAAGAAAAACGATTACAGGAGCATACTGCGCAATATAACGCAAAAGGTTGAAGGTAGAATTTGCGGAAAAATGGCCACATTTGCAGAAAAAGAAAATCCTTTTACACCAAGACAACACAACGTGTCACACCTCAGCGGTTGCAATGGCGAAAATCTACGAATTACGGTTTGAACTGCTTCACTATCAGCCTTACTCACCAGATCTAGCCACAAGCGACTTCCTTTCGTTCCCACATCTGAAAATTGCGCTCGGAGGAGAGATATTCGTCAAATGAAGAGGCATTCACCTTCGTAAACAATTATTTTGCGGAGAAAAACGCGGAGTACTATTTGCACGTGTTACACAGATGGGAACATCGCTGGGAGAAGTGTGTAGAGTTACAATGAGACTATGTTGGAAAACGCCGAGTACTATTTGGACGGGTTAGAGAGATGGCAGCATCGCTGGGAGAAGTGTGTAGAGTTACAAGGAGACTATGTTGAAAAACGCCGAGTACTATTTGGACGGGTTACAGAGAGAGGAGCATCACTGGGAGAAGTGTGTAGAGTTACAAGGAGACTATGTTGAAAAACGCCGAGTACTATTTGGACGGGTTATAGAGATGGGAGCATCGCTGGGAGAAGTGTATAGAGTTACGAGGAGACTATGTTGAAAAAAGCCGAGTACTATTTGGAAGGGTTACAGAGATGTGAGCATCGCTGGGAGAAGTGTGTAGAGTTACAAGGAGAATATGTTGAAAAACGCCGAGTACCATTTGGATGGGTTACAGAGATGGTAGCATCGCTGGGAGAAGTGTGTAGAGATACAAGGAGACTATGTTGAAAAACGTCGAGTGCTATTTGGACGGGTTACAGAGATGGGAGCATCACTGGGAGAAGTGTGTATAGTTACAAGGAGACTATTTTGAAAAATAAAAATTCTGAAAAATGTGTTATATCTTTATTATAAGGTCGGAAACATTTCAGACCACCTCTGTATATTGTTAACTGGCTGGCAAGCAGACTCCTGTGCTGTATACCGTAGTAGTTGTGTTGTGATTAAAGTGCTGTACGTTTGATAAATGCCCGATTTTAAGGTTACTCTTAACATTTCGTATGTCCAAAGAATGGGCTCGTTTCCTGAACAATCAGTTCTCTTCTATTCAGAGCTCACTAAACTTGCCGTAGTATGTGATCATTTGCTGCTTTATTTTTATTGGATTTTCTACGGAACAGCAATGGCGCCCTGCGAGTACATATCTTGGGATTTGTAAATATTCCCCTATTCCCATTCTACCTTCAAGGAAATAGGTTGCAGGGCTCTTCAATAAAGAATGATCATAATTATTTTACGATCATAATTTTTCGGACTAAAATCTAATCTTATTATAATCTCTTAGCTTAATGTGAAACAACTACGCCGTAGTAGTTTAATTGTTGGTTTCCCTGGTTCCCGCCTGTGAGGACCAAGCAAGTTCAGACTTGTTCAGTATCCCCATCACTGCTATGGAATTAACACGCGAGGAACAATATTCTGCTTTCGTCTCAACAAATCTTCCGTTGAGGCCTATACAATGTTACAGGAGTCTGTTCTTCCCTACAACTCGAAGATGCTTTAAAATGAGTAAAGAGGAGAGACAATCAATTTCAAGGGAAGGTGGACCCGGTGCTTCAGTTACTGCTCTTACGGAAGAAACCATCAACACTGCTGTTGCCATTGTGAGAGAGGATTGACGAATTACCTTAAGATCACTTTCTGAAATACTGAACGTTTCATTGGGTGCCACATACACGTTGGTGACAGAAACATTACACATGTGACGTGTTTGTGCGCGATGGGTACCAAGAGTGTTCATTCTCGAACAAAAGGACATTCGCATGTAGGTCTGCATGCAGTTAAAGTTGATGTTAGAGGAAGATGAGGAGTTTCTTTCACACGTAATCACTACTGATAAAACTTGGCTACCATTTTGATCCAGAGAGCAAAGAGAATACCTCAGTGTGGAAATCTCCTTCATGACCAAACCCCAGACAACCAAAAGTAGTTACTTCTGCTGCGAAATTTGTGGTCATCTCTTTGTTTGATATTCATGGAATTGTTTAACAGCATGTTGTACCTGCACACATATCAGTAACTGGAGAATACTACGGGAATGACCTGAAAGGATTAGAAGTCCATATCAGGCGCAAAAGATCGCATTTCCGTGCAGCAGGCTGGATGTTGGACCACGATAATGCGCGGCCGCATATTGCCAATGTCGTTTCTGAATATCTTGCAAAAATCAACGTGAAGTGCATCCCTCACTCTCCCTATAATCCGGATTTAGCCCCATGTGACTTTTTTCTATTCCCTAACTTGAAGAAACCCCTTCGTGGGATGCATTATCCGTCATCAGACGCAGTGGTGAAGGCTGCAGAGGCGATTCTGAAGGATCTCTCTAAAATGGTTTCCAGCATGTTTTTTAATCATCATTTAACGCATTTCATTCACCGTCCGGTATGAGTTGACCTTGGAGGACGTAAATTACACAAAAAACACCTTAGATACGAGAAATGCAAAGTTTAGTTTGTGAAAACTGAGTTTCAAATGCCTAAAACTGCATCACTAATGCCCATTTGATAATTTTAGACCCGAAACCCTATTTTTAAACGGCTAAATATGTGTGGTGTAATAATAACTCATTCTGTCAGCTATGCAATAAGGGGAAGAGATCTAAGGTGGATGAAGCAAGGTACCGCTCATTTATGGGAATTGAAGCTATAACCTGCCCTTCTTTCTAAATATATTTATATTTAACTTCCTCTTCCTTCCATTTTATGTGCAAAATTTACATAAGAAGCCCCTTTCTTGGTGCTGAACTGTATGCATGTATCATAAGGTGGTGTAATATTCCCTGTATCCACATATTATTACTGTATACTCTAATAGTCTTCTTAGCATTTTCAGAGCACTGGCCTCATAATTAATGTCCGTAAAACATACTGCAACTACCGAGAGCACACTTTACGTCAAGCGTTTTATATGGAAGCTAAGGGAAGCGAAATAGCGATATGTAACTGTTATACAGGACTGCTTCGCCTTCATCAATGTTCCCGTAAAACAAACGACTCACGAGTTCAAATCCTCAGAATTTTTTCAGCCAGGATTACTTCCTGTCCATCGCAGAGTCCAAATGTATAACTAACAGAGTAAGTGAAGGTCTTCTTCTTCTTCTTCTTCTTCGCTCCAAGGGCTAGGCAATGCTGCCTGTTCCGGCTTAAAAAATGTCTGACCATCGTTTTCGTGGTCTTCCCGGATGTCTCTTTCCTCTAGGTTTATAGTTTATAGCTCTTCTTGGGATCCTATCTCTCGGCATTCTCTCTATATGCTCTCTCCATTCATTTCTATAATTTAGTATTTTTATTCTAAAGAACTTATTTCTAACTCTTCTCTTATTGTTTATTTGGGCTTTTATCTAAAGGAGTACATACCTTTACTGCTCTTAAAAATCTCATTTTGGCAGCCTGTATCTTGTTTTTGTCTGCTTTTGTTAATGTCCATGTTTCAGAACCAAAAACAAAAGCAGGCACAACCATTACTTTATAAAATTCCATCCTTGTTTCTTTTCTGGTTTTCGTTTTTAGGCTTCTATTTATTATGCCGCATATTTGTTGAAACATTGGTAATTTATTTTTAAAATCATTTTCATATTTATAACTGACATATGTTCCCAAATATTTAAAACCCGTAACTTGCTCTAAGGTAATATCATCAATTACTATTTTGGTTCTAATAGTGTCTTTATCTCGAAACGGCATTGTTTTTGTTTTATTTGTGGAAATTTTGAAATTATAATTCTTACATAGCTTCTGTAAATTATATACTGCTCTTTGCAGCTCGTCTTCAGTTTTACTTATAATTATTTGGTCATCCGCAAATAGCATCATCTTAAGAGTAAAATTTGGTGCAAGATGAATGCCTCCGTTAATCTTAAACATCCACTCTCTAATCGGATCATCTATATAAATTATGAATAAGATAGGAGACAAACTGCAACCCTGTCTTACACCTTGATTTTAATGTATCCATTTACCATACATTCCATTTCCAATATGTATGCTGATTGTTGTATCCTTATATATAGATTTTAGAACTTCAATGCGATGATTTGTGTAGCCTCTTCGAGTCATGATTTCCCACAATTTTTTCCTGTTTACACGATCAAACGCTTTTTCATGATCAATAAACGCTATATGTGTTTCCAGATTAAATTCCCTTCTTTTTCTATTATCTGCTTAACTGTACAGGATCGTCCTTTTCTAAAACCATTTTGTTCTTCTAAAAGTAGAACAAGTAAGTGAAGGTCTGTACGAAATGTACGTAGGGAGAGTCCTGTGAGTGCTAAACTCTCTGTACTATGTGTTTATATAAGTAGAGAAGGCAGAAACCCAATCAGACAGGAATCCAATCAGGGAACTCCCGAGTGCCAAGTTTAAGATAATTAAAAACATTTGCATTTCATTTATTTGTCTCAGCAAACTGTTAGGTAACCACGTGTTAACATCAAAGATTACTATAGTGAGCAGCTTTCAAGATGGCACACAATGTACATGGATACCGAACACGTTCCGTTGCGACTTTGTTACCCATCATATCACGCTAAGTTTCAGTGGCAAATAACAATTCGGTTATACACAATTATCATGTAAGTTTATTAATATCTTGAGCTTAGAATCATATCACCAGACAAATATATTTTTGGCACTTAGATGGCCTTCTCAACTTTTGTACAGTCTGTTATTTTACGAGTTGCGTTGAAGCTGCAACACCTCATATTTCGTCTCTCACAAAGTAATCACAAGCAAAATGTGAAACTAGTGTCACTTCTCAACGTAATCTCCCTCTAGTCGTGCACATTTTTTACAACATCGACGCCAGGATTCCATGGCCGCTGCGAGCGCTTTTTTACGAGTTGTGACCACTGGGAAATCGCAGAGGCAGTAGCGGCACCACTAGTGAATCTGCGACCACGAAGAGTGCCTTTTATCGTGGGAAACAACCAAAAGTCGCTAGGGGCCAGGTAAGGTGAGTAGGGAGCATGAGCAGTCACTTCAAAGTTCTTGTCACGAAGAAACTCCTGCGTCACGCTCACCCGTTGCGCTAGTGCGTTGTATTGATAAAAGAGCACACGTCCAACCTTTCCCGCCCGTTTTTCACGCAATGCTGGGAGGAGTTTATTCTTCAAGACACTGTGGTAGTTTTTTATTATTATTTTAAGTATTATAAGTATTAATATTAAAATATTAATAAAATTAATAATAATACATTAAATATTAATATTAAAATATTAAATATTATAAGCCATGGTTTTTAAGCTTAAGTGTTTTTGGCGATTTTCTCCCAAACTATTGGAGGTAACTTAGTCAACCTTAAAGTCGTATGAAAGCTCTAGTCGAGTACTAGAAGATTGGTTATCCCCACTTTTGCTCTAGGACGCACGGTTTAGAAGTTAGCATTTTTACCAGCTGGCGGCCATGTTTTTTAAGCTAAGGTGTGTTTTGGCGATTTTCTCCCAAACTGTTGGAGATAACATGGTCAACCTTATACTCGTTTTAATGCTCTAGACGAGAGATACAAGATTGGTAGGATGCAGCTGTCACCGTAGTGCCCTTTGGAATGCATTTAGTAAGGAGTACACCAATACTGTCCTACAAGATGGCCACCATTATTTTGTCAGCACTGGCCCTCACCCGAAACCTTTTGGTGGCGGTGAGTCTTTGTGGTTCAATCGAACTGACTAGCACTTCGTTTCAGGGTTGAAAAAGGGCAACCAAGTCTCATCGATTGTCTCAATCGATTGAAAGAAGGTTCCACTCATTCTGTCATTACGCGTCAACATCGCCTGATAATTTGCTACGCGCGCAGACTTGTAATCATCCGTCAGCATTCGTGGCACCCAACTGGAAGACACTTTTGTCGTTTTCAGACCTTCATACAGGATTGTGTGTACAGATCTCACGGAAATGCCAATTTTGGAGGCGATACGTTCAATTGTTTTGGTTTGTTGTCACACGATGCTCGCCCGCCTCGGCAGTGTAGATGCTAGCGTGTCTGCCTCACGTTCAAGAGGTCCCGAGTTCGAATCTCGGTCAGGGCAAGTTACCTGGATAATAATTCTGCGGGGTTTTCCCTTATCCTGAAAGACGAATGTCGGGTAACTCTAAGCTCTATGGACCGTGGGCTCATTTGAACATCATTTAACCCATTCCATTCATCGTCCGATATGATTTAACGTTGGAGGGCCTAAAGAAAACACGATGCTTTACATTTATTAAACTGTCGCAGTCAGGAACACATATTAGACACATTCATGGTACCATCACTCCGTGCCTGACTCAACTGGCGATGAATTTCAATAGGTGTCACACCACGAAAATGGAGACAACGAATGATTACACGCTGTTCTTGTAATGAAAACGCCGCCATCAGTCCTAACTCTCGTCGCTGCCACTAGAGGTCTATACACTCTACAGTGCTGTCATCTCTGTCACGCATTTACAAAGAGTTCACGTGTATTAAAAGAAAAAGCAGAAGTTCCTATCTGGTCCCAGTCTTGAAAAAATAACACCTCGTCCTAAGACTAATAAATCCTTTTACACGTAGAGCTATGTGTAGCCTTTCTGTTATGAAACATCATGTTAGCTCTCACTTTCTCTTCGGACAGCCAGCCAGGTAAAAAGATGACTAGATATCAACGTTTCGGGAAGGTGCATCTCTTCCACCATCAGGATATTTAATATGGAAGTGGAGAAGGATGGAACTCTTCCATTCCTGGACATTCTTGCTTCAAAAAACAGCAACGGTACACTGGGGCATGCTGTATACCGCAAGCCTACACACACCGATCTCTATCTGAACGCTCATAGTTTCCATCATAAGTCTGAACGACTGGTAGTTCTGAATACACTGGCCCACAGAGCTTTGTCTATCTCTGATCCCAGCCATTTAAAACAAGAATTACAGCACCTGAGACCCACTGTCCGTCGAAACGGCTACTCCGAATATGACGTTGAAGCCTCGATCACCAAAGCTAGGAAAGGGAAACCTGTAATACAGCAAGTGTCAGATAAGCCTACCGCTACAGCCTACATCCCGTTTACCGGCAACCTATACGGCAGAATCAGCAGCCTCGATCACCAAAGATAGGGAAGGGAAACCTGTAATACCGCAAGCGTCAGATAAGCCTACCGCTACAGCCTGCATCCCGTTTACCGGCAACCTATCCGGCAGGATTAGTAGAGTGAATAACCATAGCTAGGAAAGGGAAACCTGTAACACAGCAAGCGTCAGATAAGACTACCGCTACAGACTACATCCCGTTTACGGCAAACTCTCTGGCAGAATAAGCAGAATTCTCGATCACCAAAGCTAGGAAAGGGAAACCTGTAATACAGCAAGCGTCAGATAAGCCTACCGCTACAGCCTGTATCCCATTTAGCGGCAACCTTTCCGGCAGGATTAGTAGAGTGAATAACCATAGCTAGGAAAGGGAAACCTGTAATACAGCGAGCGTCAGATAAGCCTACCGCTACAGCCAAATCCCGTTTACCGGCAATCTCTCCGGCAGAATCAGCAGAATTCTCGATTACCAAAGCTAGGAAAGGGAAACCTGTAATTACAGCAAGTGTCAGATAAGCCTACCGCTTTAGCCTACATCCCATTTACCGGCAATCTCTCCGGCAGAATCAGCAGAATTCTCGATCACCAAAGCTAGGAAAGGGAAACCTGTAATACAGCAAGCGTCAGATATGCCTACCGCTACAGCCTACATCCCGTTTACCGGCAATATATCCGGCAGAATTAGCAAACTTCTCGATCACCAAAGCTAGGAAAGGGAAACCTGTAATACACCAAGCGTCAGATAAGCCCACCGCTATAGCCTGCATCCCGTTTACCGGAAATCTATCCGGCAGAATCAGCAGAGTCGATCACCAGAGCTAGGAAAGGGAAACCTGTAATACAGCAAGCGTCAGGTAAGTCTACCGCTACAGCCTGCATCCCGTTTACCGGCAATCTATCCGGCAGAATCAGCAGAATTCTCTATCACCAAAGCTAGGAAAGGGAAACCTGTAATACAGCAATCGTCAGATAAGCCTACCGCTACAGCCTGCATCCCGTTTACCGGTAATCTATCCGGCAGAATCAGCAGAATTCTCTATCACCAAAGCTAGGAAAGGGAAACCTGTAATACAACAAACGTCAGATAAGCCTACCGCTACGGCCTACATACCGTTTACCGGCAATCTATCCGGCAGAATCAGCAGAATTCTCGATCACCAGAGCTAGGAAAGGGAAACTTGTAATACAGTTTTGTATCTAGTCCATTTGTGTTTGTCGGTGTAGTGTGCTAAAATGAGTGGTAAATCGTGTGATCTTAGTGGTAATTGTGGTGCGTGTCGTCGAAGGGTTAGTCAGGGTATTTTCTGTGCAGGATGTAAGTTTTGGTTTCATTGGGCGTGTGCGAACACCGTTAGTGAGAAAGTAAAAGATTGTACGGAATGGTTTTGTGAACTTTGTATGTATAAGGCACTGGTTAGAAAGCATGAGGAAACGATTTTCAACCTGAGAAAAGAGCTTGTTTTGTGCAATAAAGAAACTAAAAGTAGTGTTTCAGCTTCAAACATTTCGGCCAATAACTTTCAAGTAGTAACTAGGAGAAATCTAAGGAGGAAAAGGCGTTTCTCAGCTGATGACCAACATCATGTACAACTGAGCAACAGATTCAGTGTTCTTGAAACGCTGAATGTTGATCAGGCCACAAATTCCAAAGAGCAGGATTTAGATGAACCTGTTAAGTGTGATAAAGGCAAAGTCTTGTTGCTGGGTAGCAGTCATGGGAGGGGCATAGTATCCCTGCTCAAAAGGAATTTGGGCAGTGATTATGATGTAGTTGGTATAGTTAAACCCAGTGCTGGGCTCTCTGATGTTACAGAAGACCTGGTAAAACTTACTTCTGGTTTTACTAAGAGGGATCATATAGTGATAGTGGGAGGGCCAGGGAATAGCCTGGATAGATATAGTAACTATTGTATTGAAAAGGACCTGAGTAACATCAGTAAGACCAGCAGCCATACAAATGTGAAGGTAGTGGGTCTCTTCCATAGGCATGACAAGCCTCAGCTTCATTGGAGGGTGAGGGACATGAATCTTAGACTTGATCGTGCCTTGTTAGGGCGTGCAGCCTCTCACATGTGTATGATAGATGTTAACAGTATCAGCAGGGATAATTACACTCTTCATGGTCTACACCTAAATTCTAGAGGCAAAGAGAAGTTGTCACTTCTGATTGCTGACAGAATTAAAGGCAAAATTCCTGTTGTTGCAAGTAGAAGGTCTTTTTTAGGTGAAACCAATATACGCCCAGTAACTCTAGGCAAATTAAATCAATCATCCCTAATAGCTTCATGACAATAAATTCAATTAAAAATACTCCTCTCAAGAACAATAGTAATGATAATAATATCAATAATATTAATAATAACCACTGTCTATCTGTATTTCATCAAAACATAAGAGGCATAAGAAACAAATTAGATGAACTAGCTATTAATCTGCATACTGAAATTCAACTACCACATGTTTTATGCCTTTCTGAACATCACTTGACACAGCAGGAATTTAAGCCAATTTCATTGCAAGGGTACTCTTTAGGAGCAGAATATAGTAGAAAAAAATTACATAAAGGTGGAGTTTGTATATATGTTAGAAATGATCTGATCTTTAAAGCTTTAGATTTATCCAGATTTTGCTATGAAAAAGACCTCGAACTCTGTGCAGTTCAGTTAACTGGAAGTAATTTGAACTTAGTCATAGTAGCCATTTATCGATCTCCCTTAGGAAGTTTCCAGATTTTTAAAAATCAATTAGAATATGCTCTGAACTTTCTATTTAAAACAAAAAGAGAAATAATCATTTGTGGTGACATAAATGTAGATTATCTGAAATCAAGTCTTCAAAGGGAACAGCTTAGCTCTTTATTTACCACATACCACATGACACATACAGTTAACTTTCCAACAAGAATCCAAAATAATTCATCCACAGCTATTGATAACATATTTGTAAATTCAGATATAACTAAATTTTGCTCTGTCTCATCAAAAACTAATGGACTATCAGATCATGATGCACAAATTCTAAGGATTGATAAGATAAATTTAAAACTCAAACCTAAATACACATATATTAAATATAGGGAAATAAACGAAAATACTCTGAATGAATTTAGTAAGAACCTTAAACTTGAATCTTGGAAACAAACTTATGAGGTTAATGGAACCAACAACAAATATAATAGCTTTCTTCAATGCTTTAAAACTAAGTTTGAATTCTGCTTCCCATCCAAGTATAAAAAAACATTTAACTTTAAAAAAGACAATTCCTGGCTCACTTTAGGAATTAAAACCTCACGCAGGCAAAAAATAGAACTATATCAGCAACTTAGAATCACTAACAATTTGCATTTAAAAAAGTACTACAAAAAATATTGTAAACTTCTAAAGAAGGTAATAATAGCAGCTAAAGTATTGCATTATAATAAACTAATTCAAAACTCAGACAATAAAATAAAAACCACTTGGAATATAATAAAAAATGTGACACGTAAACACTCATCAGAAAATTGCCCAATAACACTCAATGTTGACAATCATGAAATTGCCAAACCTCTTGTAGTTGCAGAATTGTTTAACAGATTCTTTTTGGATGTAACAAAAAAATTAAATATTAATTATGGAAGTAAAGATGCAGCACTAGAATTTCTAAGTTCAAGTTTCACAAACAATGTACCTACATTTAAAATCAGTTTAACTACACCTTCCGAAATAAATAAAATTATTGACTCTTTAAAAATGAAGAATTCTTCCGGTTATGATGAAATAACTACAAAAATCCTAAAATCTTGCTCCTCACAAATTAGCATTCCCCTTAGTTATTTATGTAATGAGTCTCTAAAGACTGGTATTTTCCCTGACAGAATGAAATACTCAGTTGTTAAACCTCTTTTCAAAACAGGCGAACGCAATAATGTTTCAAATTATAGACCAATATCTCTATTGCCAATATTTTCAAAAGTTCTTGAAAAAGTAATGTTCACCAGACTGTATAAACACCTTGAATGTAACAACATACTTGTCAGTGATCAGTTTGGATTCAGAAAAGGAATATCGACTAATAATGCAACTTACAAGCTTACACATGAAGTGTTGACTGCCTTAAATGGTAAAAGACATGTAGGTGGAATTTTTTGTGATCTAGCAAAGGCTTTTGATTGTGTTAATCATGACATTCTTATAGCAAAACTGGAATTCTATGGGATAAAAAATGAACATTTAAGATGGTTTGTATCATATCTAAATGAAAGAAAACAGAGTGTTGAAGTAGCTGTCAGTGATATTGGTTATGAAAAACAAACTTCGAATTGGAAAATAGTAACTCATGGAGTACCCCAAGGTTCCGTGTTAGGGCCTTTATTATTTCTTATCTATATAAATGACCTCTCACTTTATATAAAGGGCATTGCAAGTACAGTTCTTTTTGCTGATGACACTAGTGTCCTGGTGACCAGTACAAATTTAAACGAGTGTACAATTAAAATGAATTATGTTTTGAACTGTATGTCATGCTGGTTTAAAGCAAACAAATTATCTGTGAATCTAGACAAAACAAAAGTGGTCAAATTTATAACCTGTCGTACATCACATACTGAAATAGAAATCGGGATTAATGATATGTTATTAGAAGAAATTGACAGCATAAAATTTCTGGGCCTTCATGTGGACAGATGTTTAGATTGGAAAGCTCACATAAATTATATCTTACCTAAACTTAGCTCTGCCTGTTATGCTATCCGAGAGCTGGTTAATGTGAGTTCTATTGACACACTTAAATTGGTATATTATGCATACTTTAACTCTATTATGGAGTATGGAATATTATTTTGGGGCAACTCAGTAGAAAGTAAAAAAATATTCCTTATGCAAAAGAGGGTTATAAGAATCATTACTAACACCCACACCAGATGCTCCTGTAAAGATCTTTTTACAAGATTGAAGATATTAACGCTTCCTTGCATGTATATATTCTCGATCCTAAAATTCTTTGTATGCAATCGTGGCTTATTTGCAACAAATAATGTAATTCACAAAATAAACACTAGACAAAAGTATAATATCCATTATCCCAGTGCTAAACTTTCTTGCTTCCAGAAAGGTGTGTACTATGAAACTATCAAAATATTTGGCGCACTTCCTAATGTTCTTAAAGAAAAAGTTGATAATTTCGGTGCTTTTAAAAAAGCTGTTAGAGAGTACCTTTGCTCAAAATCTTTTTATTCTGTACAAGATTATCTGAATGACAAATTATCCTGATAATGCTTCTGTAGCTCTATAAGTAGTATTTAACTATTCCAATGACAAATCATTACTTATAAATATTTGATGCAAGCTGAAAGTTTATTTTTAATCTATATGTATTTAATAAATAACAAGAATGGTATCCATTGCAAAAAATTTGAGACGTACTGGCATAAGCCAAGTGAAAGCTGGTTTAAAAAGTGTTTCATTTTGTATCATATATAATTATCCCTGCTTTGTTTTCCATATTATTGTTCATATTGCCTGTATACTATAACATGTGTCTTATGTTAACTTTTGTTCATATATACGCTATTAAACTATATACCTCTAGACATGTTCAATGTTCACAGCCTTTTCTGGCTACAAGTGAACCTACTGAACGCAAATCAATCTAATCTAATCTAATCTAATCAGCAAGCGTCAGATAAGCCTACCGCTACAGCCTGCATCCCGTTTACCGGCAATCTATCCGGCAGAATCAGCAGAATTCTCGATCACCAGAGCTAGGAAAGGGAAGCTTGTAATACAGCAAGCGTCAGATAAGCCTACCGCTACAA
>CM060949.1:12851395-13058895 GCA_030765055.1 Mantis religiosa
ATAGAAGTGGGACGCCCAGCTCTACGCTGGAATGATCAGTAAGCTCTTGAAGAGAACGGAACGGGTCACAGGCCCCAATCCTTGAAGATGATGATTATGAGATTTTGGAACCTATGATCATAAATTTGCAGTACTCAGATGTTGAAGACAATGACAATGACGTATTATCTCTTAACGTAAGTAACTTCACAGCTACACGGATGTACCACTTGTACGAGACATGTTTTTTAAGTCAGTAACCTTTTGCGATTCCGCTGCCGCAGCACTACGGTCGGTGCTCCGTGCATGCGCGCTGGTTACCTACATCCCTTGTCTACGCACTGACGCCATTACAGTCTGATTCTCCATTGTATATGTTGATTACTGATTGTTTAAGATGCCTCCGACAATCGTGAGTCCCGCCGATTGTGAAGAACGGCCTGTTATACGATTTCTTAGTGCTAAAGGCGTAAAACCGATCGATATTCATCGTGAGATCTGTGAAGTTTACGGACAAAACATTATGAGTGATGGAATGGTAAGGAAACGGGTGAGAGCATTTAAAGATGGCCGCACATATGTGCAAAATGAAGAATAGAGTGGGCGTCTTTCGGTCGTTACTGAAGATTTGGTGCAGAAAGTGGACGAAAAGTGAGAGAAAACAGACGCTTTACAATTTCATCATTGTGCGACTATTTTCGTAGTGTTTTCTACCTTATTGTGATCGAGAGCTTGAAGTACCGGAAATTGTGTTCACGTTGGGTTCCTAAAATGTTGACGGAGTTGCACAAAACTCAGCGTTTAGGCAGTGCATTGACTTTCCATGAGCGGTACCGCAATAAAGGTGAAGATGTTTTAGACCAAATTGTTACTGCTGACGAAACATGGGTAGCCAACGTCACACCAGAATCGAAACAACAATCCATGGAATCGCGACATTCATCATCACCCACAAAAGTGAAAACAATTTCTTCCCGGGAAATACTGTGCACAGTTTTTTGGGACAGAAAAGGAGTATTGCTAGTGGAGTTTCTCCCTCGTAATGAGACAATCAATGCAGCGTCTTACTGTGAGACATTGAACAATCTGCGCCGTGCAAACCAGAACAAAAGACGTGGCAAGTTTATTAAGGATAAAGTTTTGATGCATGACAATTCCCGTCCACATGTGGCTAATCGGACCAAAGATCTCATCAAGTCTCTTTAATGGGAAACTCTAGATCATCCTCCATACAGCCCTGATCTGGCGCCCAGCGACTACCATTTGTTCCTGTACTTGAAGAAACATATGGGCGGTCTGCGTCTTCAAGACGATAATGAAGTCAAAACAGTTGTGATACAGTGGTTAACACGTCAGGCGGCAGAATTTTATGAGGAGGGTATTCAAAAACTGGTGCCACGTTATGACAAGTGCCTCAATATTCACGGAAATTATGTAGAAAAGTTGATTAAGGTACAGGCTTTCATGTAAAAATAAAATTATTGCAATATGTATGTACTTCTTTTTTTAATTCCAAATCGGTACTGACTTAAAAAAGACATACCTCGTATTTTCGTTGGATTCGAAAAATAAGTAATTCATAAGCTACAAATAAATTTAAATATTTAAGAAATTTGCGTAATTTATTTATTCATGTTGCAATTGTGATTTCAACAACTGCATTATTTAAAACTTTGGAAAATTCAGTTAGCGTTCCCTTACGTCAAGCGCCACGAACACTCGCAAGTGTGTGAGAGAGAGGGAAATATAACAAGAGTAGGGATAGCGAGCTGGCAACGCTGAAGGCTCTAACGCATTTGATTCGCTACAGACGAGAACACTTCCCATTTGAAACACATAATAACCATACCTTGAAGTATAGAAAAAGAAAAGTATGAGGAAGTATGATTTTCATTACTTCTGCTTTACAGCTTTGGGTAGAAATGGAAGGGGTTTTATGCCATTGTTGACCTAAGATGTGACCGTGTGTATTCTGCAAGCATCGTCTGCTTTTGCTATCAAGGGAGATGGCAATACATTGCAGGTCTGCCCTTGTCTTAAGCAGAGGACGTAATTTCACGTTACGATGGACACAGTAATGTAAAATATCGCCATGCGCAATTCCTACCAGAGGTAATACGTTTTATATAATTATATTTTTATTCGTGAGAGATGGCGCTTTGAAAAATAATACACCAAGTCTAAGGCGTATTAAGCGTACTTCAAAACACGAAGGAATTTTAATGACTTGATAAAATTGCGAGGTTACTATGCACTACACGTCTGATGTTTTTCTATTTTGTCGGTGTTAAACGACTTATCAACACAACAGGAAGCCCCTTTTATGCCCGATTTCACCAACAAATGTTAAGACTTAACACGAGTTTAGCAATAGTTAAAACAAAAGTTGCATTTCACCAACAAGTGTTAGCGTAACACTCGTGTTAAATTTCATGTTAAACTAACAAGCCGAATTTCTAATGTTAAGTGCTTAACAATTGTGAATAGTCAAGATGGCGAACATGAACTCAGCTTTTGATGTCGATTTGCTATATTTAAGACCGTCTAAATGACATTCCTAATAGAGTACTTCCTGTGAGGAGAAATGATTTTGAGGAACTATCCGAAGAACATTTTTCACGGAGGTATAGACTGTCGAAACATGTTGCTATGAAGGTTACAGCGGAAGTACAAGAGAGGTAAGAACGTGCATCAAAAGGAATATGGCGATCTCGCCTTTGCTTCAAGTGTCAATAACCTTGCGATTTTATAATTCACTGAATTATGTGGATAACACTGTCCACCTGCCGTCTTGAAACGTTCAAGTCACTCGTCACTTGTCCTTCTTCGCTCCTCGTTTTAAATTTACGTAATACTCGGTTAGAACATGCATCGAAAGGAATATACCGATCTCGCCTTAGCTTCAAGTATTAATAACCTTGCGATTTTATTATTCACTAAATTATGTGGATAATATCGTACATTGTTCACCTCCCGTCTTGAAACGTTCAAGGCACATGTTCTTCGCATTTCGTTTTCAATTTACGTAATACTGACAAGTTGTTTGGTGCTTGTAGTAATGACACATGCATTTGAATTAAATTCGTTTCCAATATTTTCCTCGCGACATCTGTCTCTTTTACGTCACCATTTTAATTAACAATTCTTTCTCCGTCGATGAGAAATTTGTCTCACGTTTTTTTTTTTTTTTTTTTTTTTTTAATGATTTTGTCATCCGCCATTTGTGCAGACGAAAATAAAAACAAAAGCGCATCGGAGAACGTTCAGAAAATCATCCATAGCCTTCTATTACTGTGACATTTACAAGTTTCTTGGCGTTAACACAGGTTTGTTAACATTTTAAGAAAACAGGTTGGTGAAATGCAAGAAATGTAACATTAGTTTTAGCACCGTGACAATTCTTACGTTACATTTGTTAACGTCGATTTTAACATCTGTTGGTGAAATCGGGCATTAGAGTTCTATACGACATACAATAGGTCAGTCAGTAAGTTTGAAACAGATCGACATGAAAGAAAGGCACAAACTGTTTCAAATCAGATGCATTACGCTTTTGATATGATATGATATATTTATTGTGCATGTTCCCGAATTTGGCTACATTTATTTGTCATTACTTTGATGCTACCTTGACCTGCGTGACATCCAGGTCTTCTGCTCTGTCAGGTAGCTCTTAACCTCCATACCTCCTTGATTACCTAATTAATCCCTTTCTTCCTCCCCATCTTCCTTTCTTATATTCTTTACATCTCTCACCCATTTTTCTTTTAATTTGTGCAAGTACTCACCAATACCTCTTACCTTCTTTTCCTCCCTGTCCGTTAACATTTTTATAGCTAGTATTCTCTTCTTTACTTTCTCCCATTTTTGTTCCCAAACCATTTTTCTCCACATTGCAACTTCCTCGCATTCTGTTACACAGTGTTCTATGCTTACCTTTCCCCCACACAATTCACAAATTCTCATTTGCCTAACGCTTACCCCTCTTAGAAATATTGTACCTGTTCTCATCCAAGCTAACCCTTCTCTCTCTTGCCTATTGCAGTAATCTGCATATGCTTCTACTCCCCAATTTTTTTTTTATTTACTTGTAAAATTGTAATGATTTCATATGTTATAGACGTCTCCATATTTCTTGTCTTTCTATATCTTCTATTCTGCATTTTACCAATTTACCCACATCGCATGTATTCCTTTCCTCTAATCTCCATATATCTTCCATTCCTATTTTTTTCCATAGTTCCTCTTATCTCTGCCCAACAACTATTTGAGTTCCCTAATCTTTTTCTCTTTGTCATGCATAATTTCATAATTTCCCTTCGTTCTAGGATCAAACACCTATACCAACATTTTATTTTTCTTTGCATTATTATTCCATTTCTTCTTGCTTTCCTAATTCTACTAAAGCTACTTCCCTAGGTGCTGATTTTGGTAAGCCTAGTAGCTCTTTACAAAACCTTCTGTAGTTTTGGTTCACCGTTTAGTTTACCCCCCCCCCACCCCCCCGATATCCACTGCATACATTTTGGATTCAACTAGTGCTTCATACATTCTTTCTAAACACTTGGTTGTCATTTCTAGCTTATATTTCCATATTGTTATTCCATTCATTGCCACCCTTCCTTTTGCTTCAACTTTTCTCATGTGTGCTCCACACTTTCCATTGTTATTCAAACTTACTTCTAAGTATTCAAATTAATTGACCACGGCCACCCTTTTGCCTTAGAAATGCAATTTTGGTAAGAGTATTTACGTAGAAATTGAAGCTAGTTACAGTGAGGAAATAACTATTATACAAATGTAACTACTTGTAACAAAAAACTTCACTTATGTTAAGAAAAATGATGTTGATTTTTCTTATTAGTTGAATTAGTTGAAGTTGAAATCGATTTCGTCAGTCAAACAAAACCACAGGAGAAAACAAATTCGTCGCTAAGGAAATTACTATGTTGTTATATATATATATATATATATATATATATATATATATATATATATATAAGAACAGAATCAACTGATTTTTATTTTTTAAATTAATTTTTTTTTATACAAACCATTAATCGATTTGGACATTTAATTGTTTTAATACGAGGACTGTTCAATAAAGAATCATCACTTTTTTTTCTTTCTCTTACTTTTTTTTTTTACCACGTACCTTTACTCTTTCCCATAATTTTGATGTTCCTTCTCAAAATAGTCTCCCCTGAATGAGATGCACTTGTCCCAACGTTTCTGTAAGTTTTCAAAGACATGCTGAAAACCATTTTTGAGAGATCCTTCAAAATCGCCTCCGCAGCCTTCACCACTGCTTCTGATGATGGATAATGCCTCCCACGAAGGTGTTTCCTCAAGTTAGGAAATAGAAAAGAGTCACATGAGGCTAAATCCGCACTATAGGGAGAGTGAGGGATGTGCTTCACGTTGATTTTTGCAAGATATGCAGCAACAACATTGGCAATATGCGGCCGCGCATTATCGTGGTGCAGCATCCAGCCTGCTTCACGGAAATGTGGTCTTTTGCGCCAGATATGGACCTACAATGTTTTCAGGACATCCCTGTAGTATTGTCCAGTTACTGATGTGTGTGCAGGTACAACATGCTGATAAACCGTTCCATGAATATCAAAGAATAAGATCGACCATAACTTTCCCAGCAGAAGCAACCGCGTTTACTTTTTGGGGGGATTGTTGATGAAGGAGATTTCCACACTGAGCTTTGCTGTTTGCTCTCAGGATCAAAATGATGTAGCAAAGTTTCATCAGCAGTGTTTACGTTTGAAAGTAACTCCGGATCTTCCTCTAACATCAACTTTAACTGCATGCGAATTCCTTTTGTTTGGGAATCAACAGTCTTGGAACCCATCGCGCACAAACACGTCTCATGTGTAATGTTTCTGTCAACAACGTGTGGGTGGCACCAAATGAAATGTTCAGTATTTCAGAAAGTTATCTTAAGGTAATTCGTCAATCCTCTCTCACAATTGGCAGCAGCAGTGTTGATGTTTTCTTCCGTAAGAGCAGTAACTGTAGCACCGGGTCCACCTTCCTTTGAAATTGATTTTCTCCCCTCTTTAAACATTTTAAACCACCTTCGAGCTGTGCTGTAGGGAAGAACAGACTCTCCATAGGTCTCCTGTAACATTGTATAGGCCTCAACTGAAGATTTGTTGAGACGAAAGCAGAATTTCGAAGCCGCATATTGTTCCTCGCGTCTTACCTCCATTGCAGCGGTAGGCGATACTTAATGTGTCTGAATTTGCCAGGTGCTCACAGGTGGGAAACAGGAGTACCAACAAAGAAACTACTACGACAAGTTTGTTTCATATTAAGCTAACAGAATATAATAAGATTGAATTTTAGTGCGATAAAGTAGGACCGTAATCAAATTATGGTTGCTCAGCCCTAATATTTAAATAACTTAATAATTTTTTTACTTTACGACAGGCGTTTCGACATTTTCTATCTTTAACAGGGAGTATATTCTTAAAATTAATGCAATTAGATTCCTGTGTGCATCCTCCTCATGCCCCTCATATCCTCACAGATGACGAATGTGAATGTCCCGTCCTCTAGTTTCATTTTGAGCGCATCCACAACTTTTCGATGCGGGTTTGATAAATTAAACTTTGTTATCAAATACGTAAAATATAAAGTTAGTTACAGTGAAGTAACAGATTCCATACAAATATACTATTATAATAATTTCTAATACAAAACTTTATCTCCAAAGGAATGATGAAAATTTTCTTATTACTTGATAAGGATCGCGATTTCGTGAAACCTTATTCACATCATCAGCTCAAACAACCCCAATGTTAACGTGACAATCCTTAGATGTTACTATGTTTTTGCCAGTACTACCAATATATGAAAATGAAGTAAACTTAAAAACAGATTTGACTGCTACCTGGAAGTTTGCCCATATAGCTGTCTCCCATAAGCCCAATAAATCCAAACACCTCCCCGAAAGCTATCGTCCTATAAGTCTGTTGCCGACCCTCTCCAAGCTGTTTGAAAAAGTAATTCATCGCCGTCTTCTGTCTTACCTTAATCATAACCATGTTCTTCCGCCTTATCAATTTGGATTTCGTCACAAACATTTCACCACCCATCAGCTTTTACGTCTAACTCAGTCAATTGTTCACGGCTTCGAGGCCCATCACTATACCAGGGCTGTCTTCCTTGATGTGGCACAGGCATTCGACAGGGTTTGGTATGATGGTTTGCTCCTTAAGCTCTACCGCATCGGTCTTCCTAATTACGTATCATATCTAATCCACAGTTTCCTCTACGACCGCAACTTTTCAGTACCCATTGGTGGAAAGCTTTCATCCCCGTGTAATATTACCGGAGGTGTCCCACAGGGTTCTATCTTGGCCCCGACTCTATTTAATATATACATTTCTGATATTCCTGACTTAGCTCCGACTTCTTTAGCTCTTTACGCTGATGACACAGTACTATATTATTCTCATGTTAATCTCCAGCACGCACAACAAGTAGTACAGCTCTCTTTAGATCGCCTAACTCGTTGGTTCAGCAATTGGCGGATCTCTTTGAACCCTCAGAAAACCGAAGCTAAAATCTTCACTCTTCGCCGATATACTCCGCTTACTCCGTTGTGTCTCGACAGGAACAATGTCCCTTGACTCCGCACTACAACTCCCGTTATATACATTGGAGTGCTTTTGGACTCTCGACTGATCTGGCGTGCTCATATCGATCGTCTTATATCACTGGCCTCCGGGCGACATTCAAAACTCTCACCTCTGTTGCATCGCCGTTCCAGCCTCGGCCTACAGTCTTCATTGTTACTCTACAAATCACTCGTTCGTCCGCTTATTACATATGCCTGTCAAGTGTGGGGGGCCGCACACACATGTCATCTGCGTCGTCTTCAGGTCATACAGAATCGCTTCATGAGCATCGCTACCAACGCTCCATGGTTCATCCGTAATCAGCAGCTCCATCACGATCTAGGACTGTTACCTCTTCACGACTACATTCGCAGGATCGCTCGTCGTTTCTTTTCCACACTACAAGAAGTTCCAGGAGTTGTGCATTATAACATCGGCGTCCGCACGTGCCAGCCATCAGGCTTGAAGAGGAGACTACTACAGGACCTGCTTCTAAGTGATACATCTGATTCGAGTGATTCCAGTGCTTGATGTCTGTCTTACATCTTCAATATTGACATAATTTCTCAGAGAGTATTGTTGGAGTTCTAACTTAATGTAGTTAGGGGGCGGCCTGTTAGCCTACCCCTGAGTGTTATTGTTCTTATTGTACTGTTACCTTGCTTTTACTCTGATCTGTAAAGCACTGTACTGCTGATTGATCAATAAAAATTATATAAAAAATGATTTCACTGCTGGTATTTCAAAATTCATGACGCAATGTTTATCTTTTAAAATAAATATTTTTCCGAATCCATTAAATCTATCGGACGATGTAAATGTTTTAATAATTTAACTTCTGGATTTGTTTCACGGTTAAATGATACAAAAATGATCTGCTACGGCCATTTATCTGTTTGTTTATACTTAATGTTAGGAAAGTATTCTTTCGTTCTGGTTTCCATATTGCGTTTTATATTTCCAATACAAATTTCATCACAATGTAAACAATGTAGCAAATTTTGATACTATATTTATTTTGAGCAACTAAAGTTATACCAAACTATTTAAAATGTTATAATCGTCTGTATTAACCCAAGGATGGAAAGTAATTTTCTAAAAAAATAATCGTCTCTTACTTTTTAAGAGCAGAAGCATCATAACAATTTTTTGATATTTAAATTTTTCAATTTTGTTGCATAAAGTGTTTATTAAAACCATTAGTTAAAGCAGTATTGATAATTTGTTTATATTCTTTATTAAATTCATCTTTATTCAGGGGTATATTTACTAATCTATAAATCAAACTATTAAAAACAGCACATTTATGTGAAAAAGGGTTGGAATTTATATTTTTATGTAATTATCGATATGAGTAGACTTCCCATGAATAGCGAAGTTTAATTTTTTATTATTCCTTACTATCTTTATATCTAAAAAGGGAATAAGATCATTAATTTCAGTCTCTAATGTAAATTTTGAAGATTCATATTATCAATTTAATAATTTTAAAGCATCATATATGTGTTTATCATGAACAATAGCAAAAATATCAACATATCTATACCAGGTTTTCAAAATAAAAGGGGTTGGTTTAGTGACTTGCGTTTCAGAAATACTCTTAAAGATCAGCAAGAAAATATGAAAGAGGATTACCCATTGCTAAGCCAGACATTTTGCAGTCAAATATCCTAATGAATGGTGTATTTTTAGCCCTAGAAATCAATGCTACGAACGCTCCGAGTACAAAGTACATTGCTAAACTAAAATAAAATTAAATAAAATAAAAATCTGCGCTCTATACCCTTTCATCTAATTTCTTAATCCGGGGTAAATACTCACACTTTTATTCATTTATTTAAACATCAAAAACATTTACAAACATACGAAATTTACAGATTATAAGTAAAAAAATAATAATAAATAAAAATGTACAAACATTTTAAAATATGCTCTCAACAAACATAAGGATCCACACCAAATTTCTAAAAATAAATATATCTAAAAATAAATTAAACTTAAAAAATATAATTAATATGTAATTTTTTCTAATGTATCACTTTAAAAATTTTATAAATGTAATTTAAAAATTTTTGCAAAAATTTCAAACGTGCTTAAAAATATTTTAAACAAAAATATAATATTACTGATTTCCGGTAATAAGTAACTGGTATTCCGGTTATTAACCTAATTATATTTTAAAATTCCCCATAATAAAATGTTTGGTACATCTGGTGCAACATTGGTACTACTATTTAACCAAACAAAAATATCCTAACCACACAAAACTATCAATTACAGATTCATTAATTACCAAACATAAATTTTAAAAGTGAGCAATTATTAATTTACCTAATTTTCAAAAATTAATAAAATATTCTTACAATTAATTTAAAAAAAACATGAATATTGTTAACAAAATTATATGTTTCAACATTATTATTGACAATTATGAATTTAAACCTTTTTATATTTTATGCTCATATCAAAGTTAAAAATTTGAAACAAACAAAATTTAATACACACCTGTTTTATACATAAAACAGTTTTAATATTAGCATCAGACAATAGTAGTCCATTGCGAAATTTAAACTGAACATCATTATCTGTACTCCATTGTTCCCACTTTGCATTTTACCATGTCTCCGTAACTTTGTTGCTGTTAACTTGCATTTAATGCCGGCTTTGTTTTCTGTTTATTTTTTGTGTTTAACCAACATAAAGGGTAATTTGAAGTACTAAGTGCCTAAAGCAGATCCAATGTCAACACTACAGCCTCGCGTGATTAGCTTAAGCCGTTGGCTAACCTGGAAAAAGAATTACTAAAAGTACATTTCAGAGCAATCTATGATATATTTTAAATAACAACTGCATAAAATGCGTGATGCATATGGATACCCGAAATTGAGTTTGCGGCAAACCCGCATACCATCGTTAAATTAATTGGGTTCTAATTGCAGCTTAATTGAAGTTATGAGTTATGTTATCCTCAGAGGAATGGTTGTAGGAAATGGATTTTGGTTGTTGTTGTTGTTTATTTAGTCATATTAATAATATTTGGTTTGTTATAGAATTATTTGGTTTAGTTCTTGAATCTATGTTTCTTTATCGACTTGGATCGGTGACCACCTTTCAGACTTCAAAATCTTCGCTTCTCCTCTTAATGGACATGGACACGTTCTTCCTGTCGTAGTATCAACTTGTAAGGTTTTTCTTGCTTCACCATTCAGTTCGAACCTTATTCTGATCCCCTCTCTAATTTTATCACATTACCAAACTAGCTCACCCTTCTCAAAAGTTGCATTATTGTTGGTTTCTCATTTTAATCCGAATTTTCTCATTGGTTTGCAAAACTCATACGACTCACTGACGTTACGTGTACCCTGAGTTGAGGAACGCCTACCCTGAGGTGTTTGTAACGGTATGCATCGTTACCAAATCAGCGAAGTAAATCTCTTTAGCGTTCATTCTCAACTACATTTTGAAAGTCCTTTGCCCCAAAACATTCCTAGCTGAAAGAATACAATAGTCTTCAGACATTGAACTTTTACTAATACAAAGAAAGTAACGGCCCTTCTTTCCTGTCTCTGCGAAGTGTACAGATTTTTCCAAGAATTTTTCTCTTTCTTGCCCGGATGCTAGTTATATATTGTGACTTTGTGGGTTCGTGAAATGAAAAGTCCTATTGCACCACTCAAAAATGTTCTTTATTTCCACCGACTTACAGTTAAACTCTTGCCAATTACACAGAATTACGTAATGCACACAATTACGATTCACCAGTCCGTCCGTTACAATTTCACTTGCACTCGTAATTACGTACAATCCTCCGATGCACTCACACAGTCATCTCGTGGTACTCTAGCACTGCACTTTTACGCCAAGAACTGACTGACTGACTCACTCTCCTCCAGCCCGGCGTGTTGCTTATATAGGGTCCGCTTGCCGATCGAGAATGTTCTGGATTAGATGAAATATCCCGTAAGTTCGAGAAATCAAGGGCAGCGGAAAGAGACGGCACGGTAATGTTTTTTTTTTCAGCCACCCCAGCTTTAACGAGGGGGCGTGTCCGAACGCCTACGTCTCCTGCTGCTGCCTCCAGCCGGTTCTATAGGGTGTTCCAACGTTCGGGTGACAATATGTTATATTATTCCCGTCTTATTCTTTAAGTCTAGTGCTATTTGAATCATTACTCTATCCATTCTAATTTCATATTATTAAAACAAGATTTTTATATTTGTTTAGCAAAGCATTTCTATTAATTTATCTTTTTTATTAGTTACTTGACTTCGGTTAATTCGCCGCCTCCTAATCGCTGCCTGATACTGTGGTTACAAGTTCCGTTTTATTTCAGGAAGGTGTTACTTAATATTGTATTGGTTACATCTACTACACAACATTTCATTTTTCTACATATTCTTCTTATTTTTATTCTCATTTTATTTCCTTGAGTTCTGCATAAATTGATTTCAACTTTCCATTCTTAATATTTTGCAATCCAAAGCGTACCTTTTTATTGGACATACAATTTTGACCTATTTATTTTCCTCATCGAGTAACACCTGTGTTACTTGTTATCTCTGGGTAGCAAAGAGGCATTAGTTTTAGCTTGATACCGAAACTAAGGTTTGCCAGAAGCAAAGAATCATGATAGATGTCAAAGGAATGTTCGTTCTTTGTCACGACCAGGGCAAGGCCAGTTGAGTTGGAGAAAGTATATAACAAAGCAATATAAGAAGCAGTGCCCCTAGAAGATTTCTAAAGGAATTGTCATTTGACGTGTATGAATAGGGAATTCTTTGGATCGTTTACAATGGCGACCAAAACAGCCACAGAGGGACTTTGGTTGAAAAGGAGCCCCCTGAGAGTGAAAGTTCGATATACACACACGCGCAGCTGTGGTGAGAAAAGCACTCTTCGGCGTGAAGCCGATGTGGCTAGTTCGCGGCTAGCAAGCCATTATAAACAGTCTTCGGCTTGAAGCCGATCAGAGGAGTCTTCGGTGTCAGGCCGATGAGAGGAGTCTGAGGCGTGTAGCCTATTAGAGCGGTCAACTTGTTCTGTCTTGAATATTGTCGGGTCTTCAAAATTTATCGAGTAATAAACAATTTGCATTCAGTAACTCTAAACCGAGATTGGTAACCCTCGGTCAGCAACTTTCATTTCGATGTTTCAAAAGAAGAAGCAGTAAATAAATAAGTTGGAAACGGGCATTCCGGTATTATTAAAATCTCCTTCTCACACACATCCACGCATACCCTGAGAGAAATCTTATTGCTCGCCGACATATTTCCATCAAATTGGCGTCCACATGGTGAAATTGTAAGCACCCAGAAACATTTTAGTTACAAATTGGCGCCGCAACGTAGCACACTTTGTTCGCCACATATACAATTTTGCTTCAAGCTTTCTTCTGACTTACTGACCATCCATAAATAAAATGCAAAGTAATTTAACTATTGTGTCATAAACACAGTAACACCCTGTTTATCCCAATATCCTACATCCATATTTTCTCTGCCATACTAATTGCAACCAACAGTCCATCCTGAAGGCCTAATGGAATCACAGACTAGGAAGTCATAAATCGTTACATAGTAGCACCATCTAATGGAAGACTATGCAAATAAACAAAACGGTGGCCCAAAACTACAGAAGGTTTTGTAAAGAGCTACTAGGATTATCAAGATCAGCACCTAGGAAAGTAGCATTAGTAGAATTAGGAAAGACAAGAAGAAATTAAATAATAATGGAAAGAATAATAACATTTTGGTACAGGTGTTTGGCCAAAAAAAAAAAATAAGTGGATATTCATTAATTATGCATGAGATAGCAAAAAAGATTAGAATACTTAAATAGTTTGAGTATGATTTATGAGTCACTATGTTTACACTAAAGTTCACTTACTTGTTGTATAATTGAAACGTTTTC
This sequence comes from Mantis religiosa, assembly GCA_030765055.1. Lineage (NCBI taxonomy): Eukaryota > Metazoa > Arthropoda > Insecta > Mantodea > Mantidae > Mantis > Mantis religiosa. The sequence continues at coordinate 12,864,922 of CM060949.1, forward strand.
AAGATCATTCGATCTCATCCTCAGCTGTTTGGTGACTAAATGAACCTTCCTCTTCTTCCACTACTACGGAGCTCCGATCACTCTGCCATCTGGTGTTAGGGGCACTAAGTTTTAATACTTCATTTAATGCCGGGATTTCAAAATTTATAACTTTATCACGGTTTTTGTTTATGAATATTTTTTCCCAAATATCCAATTCTGTGGGTGTACTTAAAGATTTTAACAGTTTAATGTTGTGGCCAATGTTGTGGTTTTCTGTCCAAAAATGGTGTGAAACTGCAGATATTTCTGTTTGTTTCAACTTAATGTTCCTCTGGTGTTCTTTTTGCCTGGTTAACAAGTTTCTCTTAGTTTTCCCTATGTAGCTTTTTTCACAGGTTTCACAATTAATCTGATAAATTCCTGATTTCAAATTGTTGGGGATTGTATTTTTCAGTGGTTTATTTAGCATGTTCCTCAGACTGAATTTGTTTTGGGGTGCTAGTTTTATGTTTAGTCTTTTGAAGATTCTTTCAAATTTTCTAAAAGCCCATGGATAGTAGGTGAGTTTTCTATATTGCCAATTTGTGTTTTTAAGTGGTGTGAGAGTGTTGTTGTTGGGCAGAGATAGGAGGAATTATGGAAAAAAATAGGAATGAGAGATATATGAGTTTAGAGGAAAGGAATACAAGCGATGTGGGTAAATTGATAAAATGCAGAATAGATGATATAGAAAGACAGGAAATAGGGGGAAGTCTAGAAAATATTAAATCATTACAAGTTTACAAGCAAATAAAAACAAATGGGGTCCATAAGCATATGTAGATTACTGCAATAGGCAAGAGAGAGAAGGGTTAGCTTGTATGAGAACAGGAATAATATTTCTAAGAGGGATAACAGGTAGGGAAAAGGGAATTTTTGAATTGTATGGGAGGAAAAGAAAGCATAGAACACTATGTAACAGAATGCGAGGAGGTTGTAATGTGGAGGAAAAAGGTTTGGTAAGAAAAATGGGAGAAAGTAGAGAAGAGGATAGTAGCTATAAAACTGTTAACGGGCAGGGAGGAAAAGAAGGTAAGAAGTATTGGTGAGTTCTTGCAGAAAGTAAAACGAAAATGGGTCAGAAATATAACGAAAATAAGAAAGGAAGATGAGGGGGAAGAATGGGATTAATTAAGTAACAAGGAGGCATGGAGGTTAAAAGCTATTTGGCAGAGCAAAATTCCAGGGTGTCATGTAAGCCAAGGAAGCAACAAGGTAAATATAGCCAAAAGTTGTAAATTGTAACATTTTGGAATATGCACAGTAAATATTGTGACTTTGTGGGTTCGTGAAATAATAAAACGAGGTTACGAAACACAAAAACTACACTTTATTCTGCTCGAAATACACTGTTCAACATTACAAAATTGCTAGAACCTCAAAACTGTTTATTTTTTCTAACTACTACTCTCAACTGTCTGTCGCTACCGGTAACGATTGGTTCCGAAGTTCTCCGAATCTCCACCGGCCATCATTTGTCATCGGCTTCGCGATTCTACCGCCAGGGTGACACTGCTCCCTCCTCAAGGCTGGTCGTCCCGAACAGCGCCTTCGTAGCGGCCAGGCGATCCAGGTGTACCACCAACATCTTTCCTCGGGGCACCTTCTGGATGCGGTAGACCACGTCGTTAATCCTCTTCACCACACGGTACGGTCCTTGCCATTAGCTGGCTGCGGTATGCTGCGGCTAAGCGGTGGTTCCCGAAGCGATTCTCCAGGACCTCCCAGATGTCCTTGGGCGCCGCCGCTGTCTGCACCGCGTTTAGGATTTCCGCAGCCCGTCCCTGGAGGCTGGCTATTAACTGTGTGGCCTCCTCCTCCGGTGACCATCTGTTGTGCTTGGCCACTGTGTCGAACTGGCGGCGGAAGACCTCGAATGTTGACGCGCCGTCATATTTCGGAGGTTTGACGCGCGCCGATGTTGTGTCCCGTCCCGGTGCGTCAGCCTTCAAATCCTTCAGTCTCCTGCCGACGACGTCCTCCACCATGGCGTTCAGGGACTTGACGCTGCTGTCGGCCTTTCCCTCCAGGTTGTTTACGCGGTTCGCGAGGTCTTCGACGTCTTCAACCATTACGTTCAGGGACTTGGCATTATTGTCGGGCTTTTCCTCTAGGTCATTGAAGCGGTTCGCCAGGTCCTCGACGCGCTCGTCCACTTGGCCCATCCGCTTGCCCAGCTCCGTCACGATATCCCTCACGCCGGCCAACTGTTCCTCAAATTTGGCGGCGAGGACCTGGTTCGCCTCCTTCATTTCCGTGGCCAGACTGTCGTTCGCTGCCTTCATTTCTGTGTTCAATTCGGTCTTTATTTCTTTCAACTCTGCGGCCAGGTTGTTATTTGCCGCTTCTGTTTTTGTTGTTAACTCGTTCATCTTCGCGGCCAAGTTGTTATTTGCCGCTTCCGACTTCGCTGTTAATTCGTTCATCTTCTGCAAAAGCATTTCCAATGTCGATTCCATGGCCATAATCTTCAGTGATGTAGTTGTCCCGCTTCCTGACACCAGTTGTGACTTTGTAGGTTCGTGAAATAATAAAACGAGGTTACGAAACACAAAAACTACACTTTATTCTCCTCGAAATACACTGTTCAACATTACAAAATTGCTAGAACCTCAAAACTGTTTATTTTTTCTAACTACTACTCTCAACTGTCTGTCGCTACCGGTAACGATTGGTTCCGAAGTTTTCCGAATCTCCACCGGCCATCATTTGTCATCGGCTTCGCGATTCTACCGCCAGGGCGACACTATATATCATATCATATGTCTACAGTGGAGTATACGATAGAAGTTCCTGATTCCACATATTGCAATATTTTATGTATATTTTCTAGTGACGGAAGCCATATTATTCTACAGTTGTAACTATTGACATGCTATACCTACTAGCTTAGTTGGAGCATGAATTCCTTTTTGCTTACAGATAACACATAACCTACTGCATTTGTCAAGCTCAAATAAGCGCTCTGTATTTTGGCTTATTTTACTCTGATAAACACACCAGCATTTTCAGCACAAGCACAAAGGCTACAAACAAGCACACCGTAATTTAAAATTTTCATTTCATTATCTCTTCAGTAGAATTTGTGCTATAGTAATTCATTACAAAGAAAGCTAAATGAATAGTAACAAAAGCAGTGCATGCTTTTAAATGTTATTTGTCTGTAAAACATAAGCCTGAGATAGGTTTAAAGTGCTAATGAAGCTACACAGGGAATTCATTTATTTTCTTTTACAAGGAAAAGCATTGGTTAGTAATTCTGTTTCCTGGTAGGTATTATGTTTCGGAATTTCCGAGGAAAGCCCTTTTGTATCCTATTTTCAGACCTCATATACGTGTATCTAGAAACCACCCGTTGCTTTTAACGTAATTGAAAATTGCAGAGCTTTGGTCCATACCACAGCTAAAAGATAATGAAAAAAAAAAAGAAGGCTACTATACAGTTAGCTAATCAAGGTTTAAACTGGTCTACCGCATAGATTTTAGTATCTAGTTTGGTTAAAGAAGTCTCCACCATTTAACGTAGCGTTGGAGTGCAAATAAACCGGAGATACTTATATAATTACGCCTTACAATGGTAAAAATGGTAGTATGATATATGATACTTAATAAGACCTGAAGTTTTCCAGGCGATGAATATGTTCACTTTCTTCTCGGGCAACAAGCCAAGTGATATCGACATTTCGAGAGTGTGCATCTCTCTCATCATTAGGATATTCATAAAATATTATAACCTCAAATGAAACACTGGATATAAGACAACTATAAACAAAGACAAAACACTATCAAAATTCGCATCACTGAACAAAAGACTGTTTTCAGTGAATTAAATGCCAGGTCAGGGGATGGCGTGTGTATGAAAATTGTGTCAAAGAAACGTAACTACCTAACCTGATGACCAAGCTATATGGATCTTTGTTTCTTAAATCGACGGATTTCCATTTTTGATATTTAAGTTTTTATATTTTTGATATCATGTTGATATCTAATCATCTTTTCGCCTATGGCAGCACTTCCATATACAATGCAGAGCTCTATGCCATTTACCGAGCCCTTTTACATGTTCGCCGGAGGAAATTGGGTGATTGCCTTATCTTAAGTGACTCCCTTAGCGCACTCCAGAGCCTGCGTGCGCTGTACACCCACCACCCTATTGTACAGCTTATCCAGGACACCCTTCACACCTTACACGCCTCAGGCGTTTGCGTCGTGTGTGCATGGGTTCCTGGTCACGCAGGCTTGCAGAAGATTGAAATGGCGGATTTGGCAGCCAAGACGGCAACGAAACATCCCAGGTTTTACATAGAATCAGTGACATCGGAAGCGTTTAGCATTATACTGCGGAGATGTGTGTTATCCTGCTGGAGGGAAGAGTGGTCTGCTCTCCGCAGAAATAAACTCCGATCGGTCAAGGCCCTTCCGATACCCTGGGCAAGCTCCTGCCATTCCTCTCGTCGTGAGGAGGTGCGGCTGGCTCGGTTACGGATTGGCCACTGCTTTTTTAGCCACAGTTTTATGCTAAATGGGGTCCTGCACCAGAGTGTCCGCATTGCGGTGGAACTCTATCGGTCCGCCATGTGTTTTTAGAGTGCTTTTACCTAGCAGATGTCCGCCGGTCTCTCCAGCTGCCGGCCAGCCTGACGGGGATCCTGGTGGACGAGGAACAAGCGGTGGCCAAAGCATTTCAGCTACTTTTAAGTGTGAATTTTATAATTTAGTTGTAAATTTTAGCCATTTTAATCTTTTAGTCGTTCTTACTCGTATATTTTATACTCGTGTTTTTATTTCGGAATACTGTCTTTTAGCCTTGTTTTTTATAACAGTTTTTAGAATAATGTAATTGTTAGGGGCGCTAATGACCGCACAGTCGTGTGACCAAAAACTCCACCATCATCGTCATCATCTTTTCGCCTGGATGGTTGCCCGAGATGAAAGTATGGCTATGATCACTATTTTTATAGTTTCCATTACTTTTCCACTACATTGACTGATATCTGACAGTCACTATTATACATCCAGTACAAATACATGAAACTGCTGACCCAAGATTTACTCGCTGACTCAGGTTCTATGGCCATAAGCTTTTTGTTTCCATGACCAACTTGGTGTAACTTCTTCTTGACCTTCGCTTATTTTACCCTAATCCACTTTACTCTTAACTTATATAGGAATTCTCCTATATCTATTTTTCCTTTCACTCATCACCGTTAACATGCGTTGTGCCACTACCTGCTTCTTCACACTGTCCCACTTCTTATCCCACATTTTTCTCCTGAAAATTTGTTAACTTCTTACCCTCTAACAGGTAATGAACAGTGATTTCTTCATCTCCACAAAATTCGCATATGCCTACCCCATTAATTCTCAACCCTTTTAGAAATACGAGGGCTGTTCAATAAAGAATGATCATAACTTTTTCACGGTCATAATTTTTCGCACTACAGTTCAACCTTATTACTATTCTGTTAGCTTAATGTGTTGGTACTCCTGGTTTCCGCCTGTGAGAACCAGGCAAGTTCAGATATGTTCAGTATCGCCTACCATTGCAATGGAGGTAACATTCAGTTCAAGTTGATGTTAGAGGAAGATCCGGAGTTTCTTTCAAACGTAATCACTGCTGATGAACCTTGGCTACATCATTTTAATCCTGAGAGCAAACAGCAAGGCTTAGTGTGTAAATCTCCTTCATTAACAACCCCCCAAAAAGCAAAAGTGGTTGTTTCTGGGAAAGTTATGGTCATCTCATTCTTTGATATTCATGGAATGGTTTATCAACATGTTGTACCTGCACACAAATCAGTAATTGGACAATACTACAGGGATGTCCTGAAAACATTGCAAGTTCATATTAGGCTCAAGTAACCACATTTCTGCGAAGCAGACTAGATGCTGCACCACGCCAATCCGAACAACTCCCGAAGGAGGGGCTCGGCTGTTCGGCCCGAGGTTCCTCTAGTAACGTCAGAGGTACCACGATTGCTAAGGGTCCGCAGCGCCGCACTTTGGCAGCTGAAAGGGACGGATCCCCTCCCCTACGGGAGCTGTTCCGGTTATGGGAATCGCCCGATGGGAAGACGCAGAGACAACAGTTGGTACCTCCCCGAAGTAAGGTCCCAGAGGTCTTGGGGGAAGTGCACGCCAGTACTTCACGAGGACACCTGGGAGCAAACCGAACAATCGACAAGCTTCAACAGCCGTGGCAAGGACAGTACCGGTGGTGAAGAGGACTAACGACGTGGTCTACCGCATCCAGAAGGTGCCCCGAGGGAAGATGTTGGTGGTACACCTGGATCGTCTGGCCCGCTATGATGGAGCTTTTCACGACGACCAGCCTTGAGGAGGGAGCACTGTCGCGAACCCGATCGCGATAAGGCGACTTGGCACACAAAGGAACTGATAGGTTTCACGTAGATAACGAGCTTGCATAAGCAGATAAACATAGCGCTTGTGATAAAAGACTAACCGAAACAAACAAACTGAGATAAATGGAAATTTCTGGTAGAGTTAGATTACTTCCGTAAAAACCCTGACATAATGCATTGCTTACCTTAGGAGCGACTCTCACCACCGATGGGCGTGGCTTAGGCGTGAGGTGATTGGTGAAGTTCCTGGATGCCGTCCAGCATGTCGTCTGCACATCCCTCGAAAACGTACCCCTCGGCTCTGCTGCTGCACTCATATTCAGACGTTGCTGAATCACTGCTGCTACTGTCGTCATTAACAGTGATCGTTAGCCTTTCCACCTCTGTTTCTAGGAGACCCTCAGTTTTTATATATTTCTCTTCCACTTGGTGAACATGCCGGCAAACTAGACCCCATTCTGCTTCTCCAATTTCACCAAATCGCTGTTCGCACAAACGCCACACGTCTTCCATGTTGAAGCTCACATTGCAAAGCGCAACCCATTCTTTTACATTTGCCCAAATTTGTTCTATGGCATTCAGGTCGGGATGGTACGGTGGTAAGCGGAGAACTACGTGCCCATCTTCTTCTAAAATTGCATCAACAATATATTTCTTATGTTGTAGCTTATGCAACTTTATAAGATTATATAGTTCCGCTTTCAGCATATGGCTTCCGAACGGAATCCTATGCTTAACCAACCAGTCTTGCATATCCTGCTTTTTTGTGTTCGCTGTGGGGCATTTTTCTCCGGTCACATTGTGATATGAAGCGTTGTCTATCACAAGAACAGACTTTTCTGGAAGATTGGGCTTTAGTTTTTCTTTAACTGCATTCTAACTGATAAGTTTCACAGATTTAGTGTTCCCAACAAGACAACGTGATAACCAAGTTCACTCGTCTAAACGAGCATACACACTAACCTTTGCACATACAGGTTGACGCATACGGCTGGGTGGGAGGGAGAGAGGGAGGAACTGGCATACATGACGCCCCAAGCGGATTTTGAAAACAGGCTCGTCAGCAGAACACCAAGGGCTTTTATGGGAAAACGGCTACTCTAATAACTTGATTATTCGGTTTCTTTATTCTTCTGAAAGAGTCTCGATTTACGAAATAGGATTTAAGGAGGTGACGGCTCGCAAAGGGTCAGTTGTGTATGTGTTGTGAAATGAGAGACAGTCAGCTGTGTTGTAACGAGAGCTAAGGATGTAATCTGCAGTCACTGTTTGTTATTATGATCGACCTTGGTAGACTAATAGTATATGTAACCTAATGCTGGTGTAATCTGTAAGAGTTTTTCTACGGAAATAAAGAGATTTTTAATTTCTGCAACTCGGCCTTTTAATTCTACGAACCCACAAAGTTACAATAGCAAAGGCAAGGGAAGCTACTATTTCAGGAGACAGACTTTCAATATTTAATATATTATAAATATGATAATTTATAATTGATACCTAATTCAATATGTTAATATATACAATAATTATATATAAATATTAGTTATATTTTTATTTCGGGGGTTAAGTGTAGCTGAAATGCTTGCCATTTTTGAGAAAGAATATGATTTGGATACTTATAATGAGATTAATATCCTGCTGAAACCTCCTGAAAATGCATGTGGAGGCGTTACCAATGAAGATTCTGGCGAAGAAGACAGCATGAAGATCAACAATTTGCTTGGGAGTGTGCTTCGGACTGAGACATAAATACACTCCTGGAAATTGAAATAAGAACACCGTGAATTCGTTGTCCCAGGAAGGGGAAACTTTAGTGACACATTCCTGGGGTCAGATACATCACATGATCACACTGACAGAACCATAGGCACATAGACACAGGCAACAGAGCATGCACTATGTCGGCACTAGTACCGTGTATATCCACCTTTCGCAGCAATGCAGGCTGCTATTCTCCCATGGGGACGATCGTAGAGATGCTGGGTGTAGTCCTGCGGAACGGCTTGCCATGCGATTTCCAGCTGGCGCCTCAGTTGGACCAGCATTCGTGCTGGACGTGCAGACCGCGTGAGACGACGTTTCATCCAGTCCCAAACATGCGCAATGGGGGACAGATCCGGAGATCTTGCTGGCCAGGGTAGTTGACTTACACCTTCTAGAGCACGTTGAGTGGCACGGGATACATGCGGACGTGCATTGTCCTGTTGGAACAGCAAGTTCCCTTGCCGGTCTAGGAATGGTAGAACGATGGGTTCGATGACGGTTTGGATGTACTGTGCACTATTCAGTGTCCTCTCGACGATCACCAGAGGTGTACGGCCAGTGTAGGAGATCGCTCCCCACACCATGATGCCGGGTGTTGGCCCTGTGTGCCTCCGTCGTATGCAGTCCTGATTGTGGCGCTCACCTGCACGGCACCAAACACGCATACGACCATCATTGGCACCAAGGCAGAAGCGACTCTCATCGCTGAAGACGACACGGCCCCATTCGTCCCTCCATTCACGCCTGTCGCGACACCACTGGAGGTGGGCTGCACGATGTTGGGGCGTGATCGGAAGACAGCCTAACGGTGCGCGGGACCGTAGCCCAGCTTCATGGAGACGGTTGGGAATGGTCCTCGCCGATACCCCAGGAGCAACAGTGTCCCTAATTTGCTGGGAAGTGGCGGTGCGGGTCCCCTACGGCACTGCGTAGGATCCGACGGTCTTGGCGAGCATCCGTGCGTCGCTGCGGTCCGGTCCCAGGTCGACGGGCACGTGCACCTTCTGCCGACCACTGGCGACAACATCGATGTACTGTGGAGACCTCACGCCCCACGTGTTGAGCAATTCGGCGGTACGTCCACCCGGCCTCCCGCATGCCCACTATACGCCCTCGCTCAAAGTCCGTCAGCTGCACATACGGTTCACGTCCACGCTGTCGCGGCATGCTACCAGTGTTAAAGACTACGATGGAGCTCCGTACGCCACGGCAAACTGGCTGACACTGACGGCGGCGGTGCCCATACGCTGCGCAGCTACCGCCATTCGACGGCCAACACCGCGGTTCTTGGTGTGTCCGCAGTGCCGTGCGTGTGATCATTGCTTGTACAGCCTTCTCGCAGTGTCCGGAGCAAGTATGGTGGGTCTGACACACCGGCGTCAATGTGTTCTTATTTCCATTTCCAGGAGTGTACATACGACTAGCCACTTGCAGAAACTGAAGGAACTTTGTAACAGTATTTTTGGAGGAATTATGAAGGGTGATACCCAAATTATGGTTTGCCAGAAGCAACGAATAATGATAGATGTCGAAGGAATGTTGGTTCTTTGTCAAGACCAGGGCAAGGCCAGTTGAGTTAGGGGAACTGTCTAACAAAGCCATGAAAGGAGCAGTGTCCTTAGAAAGTTTCTAAAGGAATTTTCACTTGACGTATATGAATAGGGAATTCTTTGGATCATTTACAATGGCGACCAAAACAGCCACAAAAGGACTTTGTTTGTGTAAAAGAGTTTTGAAAACGGAAAGTTAGAGATATATATACACACGCAGCTGTGGTCAGGGAGCACTCTTCGGCGTTTAGCCGATGGAGACGGTTCGGGGCTAGGCAGCCATTATAATCGGTCTTCGGCTTGAAGCTAATAGAGGAGTCTGAGACGTGAAGCCTATTAGAGCGGTCAACTTGTTCTGTCTTGAATATTTGTTGGGTCATCAAAATGTATCGAGAAATAAAACAATTAGTATTCAATAGCTCTAAACCGAGATTGGTAACCCTCGGTCGGCAGCTTCCATTTCGAGGTTAGAAAAGAAGAAGCAGTGAATAAATAATTTGGAGACGGGCATTCCAGTGTTGTAAAATTTCCTTCTCACACCCATCCACGCATACCCTGAGAGAAACCTCATTGCTCGCCGACTTCTGTGTTCGCCATTATATTATATTTGCATTAAATTGGCGTTCCAACGTGGACTTGTGCACACCCAATTATATTAGCTTCAAACTGGCGCACAACGTGGAGCTGTGGTAACCTTTGATCGCCACCATCTTCATTATTTGTATCAAGGGATTATGACTTTATAAAAATATATGTAGTTTTGTGATTGGCCGAAGTAGTAATGGTATGACGCAATATGACGTAATGTGGTGACGTGCCATTGGATCGGCCAATCACAAAATTAAGAGAGAAGTAACGATAGTTACGATAAATCAATAATCTGGGTCATGGTGGAAAAATGACGCGGAGAAGATAAAAGTTTTGAATAGTAAGGGATAAATCAATAATCTTGTTTTAAAGAGAGAGAGATTTTTGTTGTAATGGTGGAGCGTGATGCATACTGGTACTAGATCAGGAACATTTAATTTATAATTTGAATCTGTATAAATATAACCAATTACAGAATTTGACTTCTTTATTCCGAACCACGCCTTGAAACACAGATGTCTCATGACTCCTATTTAGAATAAGATGATACAATTGGTGACCAGAGGAAATAGATGAAAACGAAGGTAAATTAACGACGGATAGACTCAAATTCCTGTTCCAACTTCTGAGATTAAATGCAAGAAAAATGTGGTGGAAAACTGGAGCATTTAGAGTTTTGTAGAGAAATTCTAACAGCAATACTCTGCAGACATGGAGCTCCAAAACAAGCTTCTGGTAAACCTCCAAAGTATGAGAATGTGGACTGATCAATTTGTAGCACCACAGAAGAACAGAACACGTTGTCGACTGTGCCACAGGAAGTCTCCAAACATATGCAATAAATATGAAGTGGGACTGCATGTGAAATGTTTTCTTGCATACCACACCAAAGCATAATAGCATTATTGAAAATATTTTTAAAGCTATCTTATTTTGTCAGGGGCGGCTGGTGGCTCTGAAAGTCAGTGGTTCACAAATTTATCCATGCAATTTAATTTTTTTAAAGTAACAAACGGTTGTTTAAGCCTACCACTATAGACTGCTGTATACACAAGTTAACGGTAGTTCACAGCGTATAACACAACATGCGTATTTCAGAAACACTCTAGAGCATAACACTCTTCTATTTATGCAGCTAAAAATGGACTTGATATCTCTTCATGGCAGACTTCAAGTGTACATTGCAAGATTTCGTTCTGGATCGTCTTGGAGGTCCCCTTAAACACTGTAGCATTCTCCAGATAGGTTTTACAGAACACAGGCTAGCTCTGCACTGAAGTTTATCAGTCCTCGAAAAATACCAGGATTGCTTGACGTAGCTGAATCATTGTGTCCTCGTAGAGCTAGCTCAAAGATTCCACAAAACCTAATGCAGTTAACAATAATGTTTAAAACATACCTATTTTAAGCCACTTTCTGGCTGTGTTCTTCAATTGTTCTCCGATATGTACTGTCCATCTGCTTTGCAAAGTGAGATTTGTGGTGGACAACACGGCGCTGGGGCAGGTTTTCTCCAGGATCTCCGGTTTCCACCGCCCTCTCATTCGACCGGTGCTCCATCTTATCTCATATATCATCAGTGCCATCGCCTGCGGTGCCGTATGTAGTAAAAGCATGCGTTAAACACTACACATTTCATCTGCTCTGCTAGATTTACATTGCCAAGCATAGCAAAACTGTGTTTTTTATGTGCAGTTTTTAAGTTACGTGTTTTTAGCGCGATCATGAAAATGCTGCAAAGCATTCACGCCATGTTTTGTCCACAGATCTTTAACGCCAAACAGAACGCACGGAAAGCAAAACAGGCTATTTTTAATATTAGAACCACACATCAAATTATATTTGTCATATACATTGTTGTTAAAGTTCCTGTTCAAATATCTTGCTTTTTTTGACTACCTATGTGATTTTTATATTTGGCCTGGGACTTCCAAGTCGCCTATCTTCGGTTTTTTCTTCTAAACTCGTTTTTAAAAAGGATGTGCTAATAGAAACTTTATGGAATTCATTGTTTCTCCTTATATAACACAATATACTTGTATGTAAATAAATCACTCTTATTCACTACTCAAAGCACGACACAGGTAACAAAACACGGCACAAAACATGTGGCTATGCTCTGGTAGGTAATAGTAATCTGTGGTAATATTTGACCGATGCGAACATTTAATATGAGAATAATAGGTGGCGCTGAAAAACAAAAGGAGAAGGCTTGGCATTCACTATTCTCTGGTTGCTAGGTTAACCAACCTTATGCAGCCATAAGCCCCGCCCTTCCCCCCTACTTGCCTCGGCACGCCCTAGGTTCATCCTGCCCTATAACTCCCCGTTGTATACCAGTGGTTTGCAACTGAGAGTGAACTACTTGGCACCTGCAAACAATACAGTGCGCTGAGGGCCACTGCACTAGACAAGGTCGAACTGAACACCAAATTGAACATGCCCTTGCATTAAAGGGAGACCCAGCATTTTGGTTGTAGCGCAAACATGCTACCCCATTGAGAAGCCGCCCATAATTTTGTGTATGAAAAATAGCTCTAATTTGTGTTCAAGCTGATTTCTACAAACACCAACTCTTTAATGGCAGTATAATATATTACTTGTTTAATGAAATGTTACTCTTGATTCTAGTATACAGTACACAGCGCCTTTCCTTGAAACATAGTCACTATTGTTACCTGCCTTTGTTCCTAACGTCCCACATATGGGACACTTGATTATTCATAGACAACTGAATGTTGGGCAGTAAAACCTGTCAAGATAAGTAAAACTAACTTAAAACAAAACAATACGTAAGAATTGAAGGAAAATTTAAGATGAAGCTCATTTCAGGCATACCTGGGCTAATTTCTATACAAATGTTAGTAAAGTGCTAAGCCTGAAAAAAACCTTACCTACAACATAGTTCACAACGAGGGATGAAATAAAGGGATAATTGCAATATAGGGACTACATAAAGGTATGTTCAGCTTATGTCCTTCCTTTCTTGCTTCCCATTTAGTTATTCACATATTAATGGATTTGTATGATGCCCTGGTATCCAATTGTTGAAACCGGGACTGGTTGGATTAATAGCTTTTTCAATAAATAATGAGAGAGATGAATAAATGCAAAAATAATTTTTGTGTATTAACTTCAATTCTCAATATAAGAAGCCCAATGGCAAATTTGACTAAAGAAGAAGGCATTAACTAGCTGAGTTCCGTGTTAAGGCTGGCTCAGCGGTTTCCTCTGTGGTCCGCACTCGATTCACGTGGCCTACCTGACTCGTAGGCTGTTTCGGGAGTTTTTCTGGGTCGCCAGGCAAGCATTATCATTTCACATCATCTCTCGTCTGGTGGTTTCGTCCAGTAGAAGTGTCGGCCTGTGTACCGGCGGTGCATGGCAGGATGATTGCTCTAAGTAAATCACTTCCACCTCCGATAGGGCGGTTGGTGGGCGTTTCCCGACCGCAGTGAGCTGCCAACTTTGCTAGCCTACCGTTGAGTTTCTTACTAGTAAAATGTCTGTACTTTTTGGCTCTTGAGACTGTATAGTAACAGTTGAACAATACTAGCCGCAGTGACAAATCCCCTCCGTTCCGTTTTACAAATCAATCCATGTTAGGAAAAAGGCCATTAGGGGGGAGTAGAGAAATTACACGAGATGAGTCATCTGCCCCTGTTTATTTAACCTTCTATAGTTGTAATATTTACAAGTCTCTTGGCGTTAACATGTGTTTGTTAACATTTTCTGAAAACAGGTTCGTGAAATGCAAGAAATTTAACAGTTTTGTTAGTGCTGTGACATTTGTTACGTTACATTTGTTAACGCCGATTTTAACATATGTTGGTGAAATCGGACATTAGTAAAATTAGTAACCAATGTCAAAAGTGTTGTCTATTTTGATACCGAAGCACGCAGACCACGTTTACCACTGTAACAACTGGCAGCAAAAGAATAATAAAATTCGAGCTGTGGCAGCCAATATGAAAACACGTCGCATCATGATGCTATGATATATTGTTGACATCAGCATATCAATTTCATCATAGCGTAATATGTGATCCCCTCCGCAAATTGCATGTGCTTAATTTCTTGGGCAGCAGCTACTCCCGTGCTCTTTGATAACTGTGATGTTGCGCTGTGATCTAAAGAGCTCATCGCTCGGGCATGAAATTATGTAAAGTTCAGATAAACATAGGGAGTCCCTTCGAAGGTGAGAAGTGTGCTTGTGTATCTGTTCTGGGAACTTGAAAACGTTATCTGCTGTATGTCACTTAAGTAGCTTACGCCTGGTAATATTGTCTAGCAATGGAAGCAGTTTTGTACCTCTTTTCTTAGGTGATACTTCTTCTTTTGACATAGGAGTAGTAAACCCGCAAGTACTACGAGGATGGGTCAAAAAGTAATGCGTCCTATTTTTTTCTCTTTTAATTAACAAGAAAATTGAATCCAATTTACATATTTGAGTTTGATTTATGAGTCACTATGTTTACACTCAAACTTCACTTACTTGTTGTATAATTGAAACGTTTTCAAGATCATTCGATCTCATCCTCAGCTGTTTGGTGACTAAATGAACATTCTTCTTCTTCCACTACTACGCAGCTCCGATCACTCTGCCATCTGCTGTTAGGGGCACTAAGTTTTAATTCTTCATTTAATGCCGCGATTTCAAAATTTATAACCTTATCACGGTTTTTGTTTATGACTATTTTTTCCCAAGTATCCAATTCTATGGGTGTACTTAAAGATTTTAACAGTTTAATGTTGTGGCCAATGTTGTGGTTTCTGTCCAAAAATGGTGTGAAACTGCAGATTTTTCTGTTTGTTTCAACTTAATGTTCCTCTGGTGTTCTTTTTGCCTGGTTAACAAGTTTCTCTTAGTTCTTGCTATGTAGCTTTTTTCACATGTTTCACAATTAATCTGATAAATTCCTGATTTCAAATTGTTGGGGATTGTATTTTTCAGTGGTTTATTTGACAGGTTCCTCAAACTGAATTTGTTTTGGGGTGCTAGTTTTAAGTTTAGTCTTTTGAAGATTCGTTCAAATTTTCTAAAAGCCCATGGATGGTAGGTGAATTTTCTATATTGCCAATTTGTGTTTTTAAGTGGTGTGAGAGTGCTATTTTTTGATATTATCTTCAGTTTTTCTTTTCTCTTCATCATGTTCCTTATGATGGCTGGGTTGAATCCATTTAATACCGCTATGTCTTTTATGTGCTGTTGTTCTTTCAAAAATTCATCCTTACTCAGTGGGACGTTGTATAACCGGTGAATTAGACTTCTAAAGGCAGCTAGTTGATGTGAAACTGGGTTGTATTCATTTTTCTTTGTGTAATTATCTATGTGTGTGGGCTTCCTGTATATTCCAAAATCTACACCATGACGATTTCTAGCTATCTTGAGGTCCAAAAAGGGTAGGGTATTGTCTCTTTCTACTTCCATAGTAAATTGGATGTGATTATCTTGCAGGTTTAGTAATTTTAGAGAACCTTCTCTAAGTTTTTTCTGGAAAGATAGCTAAAACATCATCAACATATCTCTGCCAAAATTTATAAATCTGTGGGAAGGCTTTTACTATGTGTGTTTCAAAATAGCTCATGTATAGGTCTGCTAAAATAGGCGAAAGTGGGTTCCCCATAGCTAATCCTTTTGATTGTCTGTAGAATTTTTATTTAAACATGAAGTAATTATTCCTTATGCATAAATCTGTAAGATTGATAATGTCATCTATATCTTTGGGGTCCGTTCTAGTCTGGGTTAGCCATTTTTTGAGGAATGTAGGTATTTTTTCTACTGGAATGCTTGTAAAAAGTGCCTTAACGTCAAAAGAAACTAGTATGTAATTTTCCGGGATGTTCTACTTCTGTAGGTGAGTTATCAATTCTAAGGAGTTTTTTATTCCCAAACTTTGAAATTTGTCATATGATTTTTATGATTTTAATATAATGATAATTTTCTTACTAACCACCAATTTACATAGCTTGAAAATAGCAACATTGGACATTAAATTGTCACTATTCGATATAATCTCCGTCATTTTTCACGGTTTTGATCCACTTTTTAACTAGGCCATGTATTCCAGTGTGGTAAAACACACGGTCTTGCTCCCTAAGCCATTGAAGCACGGACATTTTCACAGCCTCCTCATCTTCAACATGAATCCCACGACGAGCTTCCATTAGTGGCCCGAACTGATGGAAGTCTGATGGTGCCAGGTCAGGGCTGTATGGGGGATGAGGTAACACTTGCCATCCCAATTTCTCAGTTTCTGCTATGGTATAACGTCTCGTGTGTGGTCTTGCATTGTCATGCAAAATAGAAAACCCACCATAGTTTTTGTTGGGCGAACTCGGCGAAGACGTGCTTTCAGATTTTTGAGAGTTCTAACGTATTGGACAGAATCTATTGTGCATCCCTGTTCCAAAAATCAATCATAAGCACACCCTGTGCATCCCAAAACACTGTCGCCATAACTTTCCCTGCCAACCGCTGAGTCCTGAATATTTTTTTCCTCGGTGACGTTGTGTGATACCATTCCATTGACTGCCTCTTTGATTCAGGTTCAAGAAAATGAACCCACGTTTCATATCCAGTAGCAATTTTTGCCAGAAGCTCCTCTCCCTCCAAACTGAAGCGATGCAAGTGTTCGGAGGCTATTGCTTTCTTTCTTTCTTTGTTTTGGGCGGTTACCATTCTTGGTACCCAACGTGAACAATCTTTTGTGTAACCCAGTTGTTGAATAATCGTCGTCACACTGCCTTTACTGAGGGAGGTAATGCGACACAATTCACCTGTAGTTACCCGGCGATCACCACGAATGATGTCATCGACTGGGTGAATGTTGAATGGAGTCACTGCAGTCACCGGCCTGCGGCTTCACTTTTCATCTGACAATGGAGTTTGCCCTTCAGCTTCGTTACAGCGACGAACCCATCGTCTAACAGTGCTGACATCCACCGTTGCATCACCATACACATTTTTTAGCCTTTCGTGAATGCGAATTGGCGTTTCACATTCCGTAGTCAAAAATTCAATCACAGAACGCTGTCGAATATGAATGTCGATGTCAGCTATTTTGCAAGAGGATGCAGTGCTGCCAACTGCTAACTTAGGAGGTTACTACTGCAGGGGATTGGAGAAGAAGGTTTAAGGAATTGCACCAAATTCAAAGTTTTAATATAACTTACTAATTTAAGGGGAAAAATAGGAGGCATTACTTTTTTACTCACCCTCGTATAATTCCAAAAGGAAGTTATATGAATACAAATAAATAATTTACTATATAATTACAGTGCACCTACTCATCAAGAAACACCTGAATTGGAAATGACCTTAGCAACAATCAGTTCTACCACTACTGAACCAAAAATATCAGCGGCTCTGATTGTTGGCCTACCGACATTTGTAGGTTTTCTACGGCCATAAAACCTTCAGTGATCTCATCTGGTTTAAGAGGCCAAATTCCACTGCACTGAAACCGATGCGCTGGTATTTACTTGTATTTGTGGATAAGATTAATGGAAAGTAACAAATCCCTTATCAATTTAAGTGATACGTTGAATAAAATAAGAATAACATTCAATTACCTGTTGAACAATGGCGCCGCCTGGCGGGTAAAATCGTTCAAGATTGGGCGCCATTACCTGCTGACGACATGTTGGATTTATCATGAGAAACACGCTTCTAACGCAGCAACGCAAGATCTACTAAAGTATCAAATGGTAGGCCTAAATAGAGACCCTCAACTTATTACTCTATAGAGCATGTTTAGAAATATATTCAGTGTTGCCTTGTGACTATCTAGGTGTATCTGCGCTAAGAAATTCATACAAAACACGCTTCTTCTCAACAAACCCACATAAACTGCTCCACAGACACCATACTCCTGTGCGTCACCCAGACTGTCCGCAGTGCCTGCTAGAATCATTGTGTCTCAATATTACATGAGCACCATTGTCAGTTGTGGATTTAACTTATATTTAATAATATGAGGGATGTTTAATTAAGAACGATCCTAATTTCTTACGGTCATAATTCTTCACACTAAAATTCAATCTTATTATATTCTGTTAGCTTAATGTGAAACAAACACGCCGTGGGAGTTTCATTGTTGCAGTGGCGGCTGCTGGGTTAAATTATTGGTGGTGCACAAATGAAAAGTAAAATACAGAGTAGTAATGACTCACCTATTTATACAGATTCTCTGCTGTACTCTCCTTAGACCTGGCGAATCTATCGATAACTATTGCGTTGAAGTCGCTGATCTTCATAACAAAATCTCTCTCAATTGAAAGCATTGCTAATGCTGACAATCGGTCCTGTGACATTGTGTTCCTAAGGAAAGTTTTTATTCTTTTTAATGTTGAGAAACTGCATTCTGCTTCAGCGGTAGACATTGGCATAGTTAACAGTACTCGCAGGAGTTTGACATATTCGCTGAATGTAGCACATAAATTGTTTTCCTTATTGAAGTCCATCAAGCACAAAGCGCCGGACATTCCACGAAGTTCCTCTGGACTGTAAATTACACTCAGTTCTCTACGAATTTTTGTTCCACTGATAAAAGGATAGTACCTTATTGTCTCTCTAAGGGAATCCTCTGGAAATGTCTTAGAAATTTTCTTGATGAAACAAAGTTGAGGCTACCAGATGCCCCGTGAAGCTAAATCGGTCCTTTGCTTCTCTAAGAATGTCACATACTTCAAGAGCTTCTCTTCTTTTCACATCATGATCTTCTATTCTTCTCCTCTTAATTGCACTTTCTTCGTGTTCCTTGATATCCACGGTATTTCTTACCTTTTGCACTTCCCTTTTAAATGCGTTTAGCTGGGCGATGGCAAATGTTGCATTGCAGTCTCGTTTCTGCAGCTGATTGTACAAAATGCCCACAGGGGGCATGATCTTGTAGAAGAAAGATGGCCAGAATATAAAATTATAATCTTTCAAAGTGGCCATAAACCCAGAAGCCTGAACAAGTGTGGCGTTGTTGTTTAACAGAGCTCTCTTCTGAATAACCTCCATGCATTTAATTAAATTCTCCCTGTGTTCGAAAAGCAGAGCACACAGAAGCTAAGCTTGAAGGTCACGCTATAGCCGTTGCTAAGAGTACGAGGAGCTAGGTTTATAAACCTCCATTTAAGCAATGTATAAGAAGCCACGCCCATCTCTTCACCTTCCCGCAACCCCCTCAGAGAGCCTACATTTGGGCGAAATCTTAGGTTAACTCTTCACTGGAAACCTGCGGCTCCTACAGCTAATCACTGTTTATTTCGACTTCTGCGGTCATGGGCAGCTACAGACGATAAGCGTAATTGAAACATGTTTGTATATAAAACAATGCAAACAAGTACAGCTTTAATGTGCAAAACGCACGTGTTGTATATTCAGAATCAGTGGGTGTAGCGCAAACCTGCAACCTTATGGAGGAACCGCCCCTGCATTGTTGGTATAGTGACCGCGCTTAATGCATCCACAACTGGCTGTCTTTGTAGGGAAAAACTGTTCTTCCCCCTAACCACAATGTCATAAACATCTTAGGAAACACCAACCGGGGTCAGAGGTGAAGAATGTTAGGCACGTGTTTACAGCTGAGAATACCCAGGGTTGCCGTTGTTTAAAATAACATTTAGAGGCAAGATACAAATAAATAAATAAAGCAGAATTCACTGTAAGAAATTGTCATCGATCCTTCTCAAATAAATTTTAAATGATTAATGTTTCCTTTAATAATACATAATGTTACAACTCTTTATAACATAACTGAAAAGAGACAGATTACCTATGCTGTTATGGTAGTAGTACTTCTGTTACGTACAGGAACTAAATGCGTATTATTAGCAAAATATCCAAGGAAAGTATAGTAAAACATCATTACAATTTTAAAAGGGTTAAATTGTATCAGTGTGAGTGAATTTGCGAGGGATATTTGCTTGCGAATTAAAGAAGCACTTTGGATATTCTGGTAGTTAATAATAATAATTTATAAGCAAATATTGCACGTTAGAGCTTTGTTTATTGCAACCGTGAGCCGATTTATCCTAAAACATTTTCCTTTATTCTATGGCAGCTACAGTTGGTGAACTTCAGTTGTTTTAACAAAGTAATAAATACTGAAAAAAAAAGACGAACGAAGGAATTAATGAAAAACTAGTAAGGAAACTCTATTACTCTTTTTAAATTTTGGAAGTTTTTACAAGGATATCTGCTAATTTTACAAGTTTGAATAAAGTTAAGCAGTGTAATTTTTTTTTGGGGGGGGGGCCTTCTGCTAAACACAATTTAAATAATCACGTACATTCCGCATAATAATTAAATATGTCATAAACGCTTTAGAACTCGAGAAAATTTAGAAATACTGTTTGATATATATTACAAGTATGAATGGAAGTCCATGTTAGGTTCGATACCCACGGTCTCCACATCTTAATTAAATTACGCAAGTGCTGAATGCCAATAAATGTTAAACACTAATAAATTCATAAAACTATACTAAGTAAAACACTATGTAACTTCTATAAATGTAAGCTTAATTTACACATTAGGAAGCACGTTTGTACAGTTTAAGATAATTTCTAAGGACTCAAGAAGAATATTGCAACAGCGCTCTACTTGGTGACGTATTAAGAAGGACCACCCCATATGTTTAAGAGTGGAAAACCCTTATAATTGCTTACATGTAAGGAGGCGTGGTCAGAAGGGAAAGCTTTGACGTCGTATGGGATGAGAACCTCTGAGAACCAGGTAAGTTCCGACATGTTCAGTATCGTCTACCGCTGCAATGGAGATAACATGCAGTTAAAGTTGATGTTAGAGGAAGATCCGGAGTTTCTATCAAACGTAATCACTGCTGATGAAACTTGGCTACATCATTTTGATCCTGAGAGCATACAGCAAAGCTCAGTGTAGAAATGTCCTCCATCAACAACCCCCAAAAAAGCAAAAGTGATTGCTTCTGCTGGGAAAGTTATGGTCATCTCATTCTCTAATATTGTGACTTTGTGGGTTCGCAGAATTAAAAGTGCGAGTTGCAGAAATCCAAAATGATCTTTATTTTCGTAGAAATACACTCTGTTCAATCCTTACGTAACAGCATTACGTCATATACACAATCACAGTGTACCAAGGTCGATGACCATAACAAACAGCGTTCTGATTGCATCTGTTTACATCAACTCTTTTGTTACAACTCCTGTTTACTACTGTTCACGACTGAACACTTGGCGGGTCATCGCTTCCTTAAATATCTCATTGATAATTCGAGACTGTTCTGTAACAATTACTAGATAATTCTGGAATAAACAAGACATTGAATGTTCTATCACTAAACGAAACTCGAACCTTCCAGAAGCGTAACATAATCTGTACCGGCAAGTCCTTTATCTCCGCTCTCTTTATTTGCTGTCTCTTTGTGTACACAAGCCGCGCTTATCTCTCTGCACCGAAGGTTTTTTCGCGTCGCCGCGAAAATATTCATGGAACGGTTTATCAGTATGTGAGTACCTGCACACAAGTCTGTAACTGGAAAATACTACAGGGATGTCCTGAAAACATTGCAAGTCCATATCAGGCGCAAAAGACCACATTTCCGTGAAGCAGGCTGGATTATGCACTACGATAATGCGTGGCCACATATTGCCAAAGTTGTTTCTGAATATCTTGCATATCTCAAGGTTAAGTATATCCCTCATCGTCCTTATAGTTCGGATTAAGCCCCATGGGACTTTTTTTATATTCCTTAACTTGTAGAAACGCCTTCGTGGGAGGCATTATTCATCATCAGAATCAGTGGTGAAGGCTGCGGGGGATATTTTGAAGGATCTCTCATAAATGATTTCCAGCAAGTCTTTTAAGACTAGTAGAAATGTTGGGACAAGTGCATGGCATTCAGAGGAGACTATTTTGAGAAGGACCATCAAAATTATTCCCGTAGGAGAGGGGATCCGCCCCCTTCAGTTACCGTGGTGCGGGCACTGCGGACCCTTAGCACTTGTGGTACCTCTGAAGTTACTAGAGGAACCTCGGGCCGAACTGCCAAGCCCCTCCCGTCGGGGAACTGTTCGGATTTGGTTGGACTCAAGGGGGCGATGTGTTCCCGACACCCACGGGGAATTGGGTACCTCCGGTCAGGCTAAGGCCACCCGGAAGTGGTACAGGGTTGCCCAAAAAGTCCCGGGTACTAGCCTGCACAGCTAGCAGAAGGTGTGCTAGATCACCATGCGGCCCCACCGAGGTTTTCGGTAGTCTTCCCTGCGGTGTTGACGCGCGTAAGTGGCGTATGCACTTCCATCCCGTCTTGACGTTGTAGAGTAGATTCTGTGCACTTAACTAACCATCAAAATTATGAGGATGAGTAAAGGTATATTGTCAAAAAACATGTTGATCATTCTTTATTGAAAAGCCATTGTATAACAAATTCGACGGAGCAGTGGTCAAAGATGCATATTTAACTACTTCTTTTATTGTGAAGGATTGGTACAAGATGGAGAAAAACTAAGTTCATATTTTGATTCAGCGTGCCTAAATAAGGGATAATAACATATTAAAATAAGGCCCAAGAAAAAAATTCAATTTTGCGTATCGGTGTTGTAGTATAACTGAACCAGCCGTTAAAATGAAAAGGATTTAATAACATTAATTTGTCAGAATATGTAAATATTGTAACATAATACATCGGTCGTTGGTGAGTACCTTTAATGACGTGTCTATGAAATATGTGTATGCATTCTATAACATGTTAAGCAGGTAAATACAGAACTATAAAAATGCACTCTTTTGTAAACTGTGCATTCCTTTTGGAATCCTAAGTAAGCCTGCAACCTTCACAATAATTCATGCTCGTAGATGAATCATCGCTTTGCTGAGTTCCATCTCTAATGAGTATAAGATCCATTCTGACTGAATGCCTCCGGAGCCTCAAAGGGCAACGCTTTCCACTTAATTTAAATCGGCTTACTATATTTAAAGACTTGGCAAGTTTAATCTAAAACTGCACCAGTGTTCTGAATTTTAAGCGGCTTACAAACTTCTTGTATTTACATTTTACGTTATTAATGATTATAGGAAGTAGAATTGCAGAAATATGTATGGTGTTCCACAGAGTATTTAACTATGTATATACCCTCAGACACGATATCAAAACATTCTGCATGTTTATGAACAGGCAAAGGATCGTCAACTGTTAACGCAACTTTCAAATGTCAAAATGGCGGAAAGGTTTGTGTGTCTTGACTTGTGAGGTTAAGTTTCATTCATGTCCTAATGTAGGCCTATGTGATTTAAGGAATACACTTTTTATTGTTTTTAACTGGTTGTTTTATTCGTGAAATAGTCTCTAGAAATACAATTCGTGGGTTCCAACTTACCTAGATAAATTTATAACCGCTCTTGATGATACTTAAAGGTATTAGATCTAATATTTGAATTACTAATTTTTTTAAAAATATTTTCGATTATAAGTCTTTCACATAGTACAACAGCACAGAGGTGTTGTTGAAGGTAGAACCTCGGCAGCCTTCACCATTGCTTCTGATGATGGATAACCTCCCACGAAGGCGATTCTTCAAGTTAGGGAATAGAAAAAAGTCACATGGAGCTAAATACGGACTATTGGGAGGATGAGAGATACACTTCATGCTGATTTATCCAAAATATACAGCAACAACATTGGCAATATGCAGCCGCGCATTATCATGGTGCGGCATCCAGCCTTCACGCAAATGTGGTCTTTGGCGCACAATATGGACTTGCAATGTTTCCAGGACATCTCTGTAGTATTGTCCAGTTACTGGTGTGTGTGCAGGTACAACATGCTGATGAACCATTCCATGAATATCAAAGAATGAGATGACCATAACTTTCCCAGCAGAAGCAACCACTTTTGCTTTTTTGGAAGTTGCTGATGAAGGAGATTTCCACACTGAGCTTTGCTGTTTGATCTCAGGATCAAAATGATGTAGCCAAGTTTCAGCAGCAGTGATTACGTTTGAAAGAAACTCCGGAACTTCCTCTAACATAATCTTTAACTGCATGTTACCTCCATTGCAGTGGTAGGCGATACTGAACATGCCTGAACTTGCCTGGTTCTCACAGGCGGGAACCAGGAATACCAACAATGAAACTACTACGGCGGGTTTGTTTCACATTAAGCTAACAGAATATAATAAGTTTGAATTTTAGTGCGAAAAATTATGTCCGTAAAAAATTATGATCGTTCTTTATTGAACAGACCTCGTGTATAACATTGAATTATAATAAAATATGTTTTCTAGATATTTCGTAACCTTTTCTAATTCTTCATTTTTCACTGTCTATATTTTACACTGCCTCCTGACATCACTAATGAGTCCAGAGTGTTTCCATATTACAAAAGTGCCCTCTACAATATTTTAAATTGGAGCTAAGTTTGTTTAAAAAGTAAGCAGCCAAAATAATAAACTTTTATACATAGAGTTTTCACATAAATGGGTAAGAGAGATCCACGTGGATGCAGCATATCAGATTCTTAAGCTCAGCTTGCAAAATGTAATTAACATTTGGTGTATGAATCACCAACGTACCTAAGAGATAACGCCCTAAAGTTCTCAAGTTCGGACCAGAAGTTTGGGAGATTTACTGGTGATATAAGCAGGAGAATATTTTGTTCGTACCACTCTTGTGTGGGAGGCTAGGATTTATCTCAATGGGAAGTCACTAACAAGGTCCAGCTTAAGACTCAGGATTAACTCAGACATGAATTAACTGTGCTCCCGTTAGAAAAGAATGAGCAACACAAACTCCACCATTCCAGAGATACAAAAGTTTCGGCTTGTGTGCCCGAGGCTTAGGTTTCTCAATTTCTCGGAAGTGTGCTTTGAAATTTTCCAGATGTACTCTGCACCAGAAAAGTTTCCGGACACAAAGGATTTAATTAAATATTTTATTAACCAAGCATAACAAACACGTAACAGAGTTCAATTCAACATAAAGCACCACTCCTCGTTATTCCAAACGTGTTGTGTATCTACAAGAATACTCACTCAGGTGTATACTTTTGGTTCTTAAATTCATTTTAGAGAGAAACTTAACACTGTAACAATACCAGGATGTTACGTGGATTTGAAACCGTGGGCATCATTATTGAAATTTTCCGCCTTCCTTCCTGAAGTCTTTCTATAACTTTATAAGAAATGCTTCAAATATTCCACGAATTTCAAGCTTGCCTGCCATAGCTAATCTGACAGCTTTGGATAGTAGCTTTTCTTCCACTAATGTAACAAACGAGGGCTGTTCAATAAAGAATGATCATAATTTATTTACGGTCATAATTTTTCGAACTAAAATTTAATCTTATTATATTCTGTTAGCTTAATGTGAAACAAATACGCCGTAGTAGTTTCACTGTTGGTACTCCTGGTTCCCGCCTGTGAGAACCAGGCAAGTTCAGACATATTCAGTATCACCTACCACTGCAATGGAGGTAACACTCAAGGAACAATATGCGGCTTTGAAATTCTGCTTTCGTCTCAACAAATCTTCAGTTGAGGCCTATACAATGTTAAAAAGAGGCCTATGGACAGTCTGTTCTTCCCTACAGCACAGCTCGAAGTGATTTAAAATGTTTAAAGAGGGGAGGATATCAATTTCATATGAAGGTGGACCCGGTGCTCCAGTCACTGCTCTTACGGAAGAAAACATTAACACTACTTCAGCCATTGTGAGAGAGGATCGGCGAACTACCTTAAGATCACTTTCTGAAATACTGAACATTTCACTGGGTGCCACCCACATGTTGGTGGCAGAAACTTTACACATGAGACGTGTTTGTGCGCGATGGGTTCCAAGACTGTTGATTCCCGAACAAAAGCACGTTCGCATGTAAGTCTACATGTAGTTAAAGTTGGTGTTAGAGGAAGATCCGGAGTTTCTTTCAAACGTAATCACTGCCGATGAAACTTGGGTACATCATTTGATCCTGAGAGCAAACAGCAAAGCTCAATGTGGAAATCTCCTTCATCACCAACCCCCAATTAAGCAAAAGTAGTTGCTTCTGCTGGGAAAGTTGTGGTCATCTCATTCTTTGATATTCATGGAATGCTTCATTGGCATGTTGTAGCTGTACACACAGCAGTAACTGGACCATACTACAGGGATGTCCTGAAAACATTACCAGTCCACATCAGGCAAAAAATACATTTCCGTGAAGCAGGCTGGATGCTGTACCACGATAATACGCGGCCGCATATTGCCAGTATTTTTTCTGAAGTGCATCCGTCACCCTCCCTAAAGTCACAATTTAGCCCCATGTGACTTTTTTCTGTTCCCTAACTTGAAGAAACGCCTTAGTGAGTTGTACTAATACTCAGAATAACAATTTTAAAGCACAGATGTTTACTTTCTAGACAAACCAATATATCATCTCAATCAGACCTTTTATGTTGCTGAGAATTACACATAACATTTCTTTTATTAGGAATTCAAAGGCTCTCGATAGAAACTTTTGTTCTGTCATTTTATGGTCAAATGTTTGAGGCTGATATCGCTACATTAAGACAACGTATGTTTCAGAGATTGCAGATTACCACCGCGCAGCCTTTTTTGTTCCATTGCTAAAATTACAGTTGTTAACGATTTTTAGTACGAAGGTTCTTTTTTGGAGGGGGCCGTGTAATTAAGACACTTCAATGTTAACTGATATCTGACGATGAATAAAATCTGTGTAGTGATGCTCCAATCAGCCCAGAGTCCATAGAGCCTACGATTATCGGTGGTTATATTTAAGAATAAGGTAAAATTGGAGAAAAAAAGCCTTATAAATATATCGAATTCCCCCCTGACCGAGATTCGAACTAGGGACTCATGGAATTGGGGCAGAAGTGCTGTCATCTAACCTAAGTCATCATCATCATCATCATCATCATCATCATTGCAGCGACTGACGGAATTTTGGTTCTACGAGCTCTATTTTCTTGTTTCTTATTCTGTACCATGCGCCAACTAACTTATTTATATTCCGCACTTTTCCATATTTTATGTATAATTAACATCGAAGCCATAAGATGCTCCACAGGGAATAATTAAAACCGACGCCGTGGAACTAAAAAAAAAAAATTGCTGACATACTCTGATGAAAATTGAAGGAAAAAGGCAGGAAACCTTTCTAAGTCAGTGGTAAAGTGGCGCGGACTGATTACAGGGGAAAATCAATATTGTGACTTTGTGGGTTCCTAGAACTAAAAGTTGTTTACTCCTCCCATATAAGCCGATGATGAGACTATTGCAGACGTGGACAAGGAGCTACATACCTATCGCACTCGACCCATAGTCTCACAAAGGATTTCATTTACAAGCCCACGGAAACTATCTTCCCTGATTCGAACCCTTCCCCTTAAGAAATCTCCCGGGCACGACTTAGTTCCTAACATTGTTATCATGAAGCTCACCAAAAAAAAGTTGCATACTTGTCATCCATCCTCTACGCCTCGGCTATTTTCCTCGCACTTGGAGGTGTACCCATATAGCAGTCTTCCAAAAGCCCAATAAACCCAAACACCTCTCCGAAAGCTATCGTCCTATCAATCTGTTGCCGACCCTCTCCAAGTTGTTTCAAAAAGTAATTCATCGCCGTCTTCTGTCTTACCTTAATAATAACCATGTTCTTCAGCATTATAAATTTGGATTTTGTCACAAACATTCCACTACCCATCAGCTTTTACGATTAACTCAGTCAATTGTTCACGGCTTCGAGGCACATCAGTATAACACGGCTGTCGTCGTTGATGTGGTTTGGCATGATGGTTCGCTCATTAAGCTCTACCGCATCGGTCTTCCCAATTACTTATCACTTCTAATTCACAGTTTCCTCTACGACCGCAGCTTTTCAGTACGCATCGATGGAATGCTTTTATCTCCACGTAATATTTGCGCAGGTGTCCCACAGGGTTCTATCCTCGCCCGGACTTTATTTAATATATACATTTCGGATATTCCTGACTTAGCTCCGACTTCTTTAGCTCTTTACGCTGATGACACAGTACTATATTATTCTCATGTTAATCTCCAGCACGCACAACAAGTAGTACAGCTCTGTTTAGATTACTTAACTCATTGGTTCAGCACTTGGCGGATCTCTTTGAACACTCAGAAAACCGAGGCCAAAATCTCAACTCTTCGCCGATATACTCCGCTTTCTCCGTTGTGTCTCTACAGGAACAATGTCCCTTGGCTCCCTACTACAGCTCCCGTTAAATACCATGGGGTGCTTTTGGACTCTCGACTGAAATGACGTGCTCATATCGATATAACTGGCCTTCGGGTGACTTTCAAAATTCTCACCTCTGTTACATCGCCGTTCCAGCCTCGGCCTACAGTCTTCATTATTACTCTACAAATCACTCGTTCGTCCGCTTATTACATATGCCTGCCAAGTGTGGGGGGCCGCACACACATGTCATCTGCGTCGTCTTCAGGTCATACAGAATCGCTTCATGCGCATCGCTACCAACGCTCCATGGTTCATCCGTAATCAGCAGCTCCATCACGAACTAGGACTGTTACCTCTTCACGACTACATTCGCAGGATCGCCCGTCGTTTCTTTTCCACGCTGCAAGAGGTTCCAGGAGCTGTGTATTATAACATCGGCGTCCGCACGCGCCAGCCCTCACACTTGAAGAGGAGACTACCACAGGAACTGCTTCTGAGTGATACATCTGATTCGAGTGCTTGATGTCTGTCTTACATCTTCAATATTGACATAATTTCTCAGAGAGTATTGTTGGAGTTCTAACTTAATGTAGTTAGGGGGTGGCCTGTTAGCCTACCCCTGCATGTTATTGTTCTTTAATGTATTGTTCTGTTGTCTTCTTTTCACTCTGATCTGTAAAGCATTGTACTGCTGATCAATTAAATAAAAAAGATCAGCACTCGTTACAAGAACACTCTCAGCTGTTTACGACTCACGACTGTTCGCGAGTAACTCTTGGCAAGTCGTGCCTTCTTAAATACCTCATTGATAAATTCTAGATATTTCCGGAGCAATAAAGAAACCGAATAATGCATCACCTTTCAGAAGCGTAACTTAATCTATGGCAGCAGGTCCTTTATCTCAGCTATCTTTATTTGCCGGCACTTTGTTTACACTAGCCGCGCTATCACAGATAACGGCTTCGCGACAATATTCTTTGTTTACTACTCAAATCTTCTGCAGCAGTGATCACGATTTACATTCCTGATCGCAGACAAAGATCCCCTACGCTGTGTGCACTCATCCTTTTGTTCGACAAAAATGTTAACCTAGAGAATTGCTGAAATGGCAATCCGCATTACACGCCCTAGTAACAAATGAAAGGCGTGGTTCACCTATACGAGTAAATGACTCAGTTTGAAACAACTTAAGTTCCACAGCGCTGTACATAGTGTCCTATTGGCATGCGATTTTCCTAAGCGATTAGGGTGGAATAGATGGCACAGACTGTATGACGTTTGAAGCAGTAGTTTCGAATTCACATTAAACTGGCAGAACAGTTTTCTTCCAATGCTTCTTACGAAGAATACCGGATATCTCTAGCACCATCCGTCTCCGAGCTTGCGTATACCTTCTACTGGTATGAGATCATAAAATACTGCAATGAATAGGCAGGTAGATTACAAGAGTTAGAAAAGAAGTTATACTTAATGACTTTTCATTACATTACATTGAACCAAGACCACAAAGCATTATTTGCAATTTTACGCAAATATTATAAACTGAGGTTGGGAATTTGCAGCCAAAAGCGCTTCTGATTTAGAATAGGTTACAAAATCACCTTCAGTTGAATCTGGACAGTCATGAAGCGAATAAATAAAGAACGATCTTTTTTACAACTTATTTTTACTCATCCTCATAATCTTGATGGTAATTCTCAAAATAGTCTCCCCTGAATGCGATGTACTTGTCCCAGCGTTTCTGCCAGTCTTCAAAGACATGCTGGGTCCCATTTTTTGAAAGACCCTTCAAAATAGCCTCCACAGCCTTCATTACTGCTTCTGATTATGGATAATACCTCCCACGAAGGCGTTTCTTCAAGTTAGGGAATAGAAAAAGGTCACATAGGGCTAAATCCGGACCATAGGGAGGGTGAGGGATGCAATTCACGTTGATTTTGGCAAGATATTTAGCAACAACATTGGCAATATGCGGCCGCGCACTATCGTAGTGCAGCATCCAGTCTGCTTCATGCAAATGTGGTCTTTTGTGCCTGATATGGACTTGCAATATTTTCAGGACTTCCCAGTATTATTGTCCAACTACTGATGTGTTTGCAGGTACAACATGCTGATAAACCATTCCATGAATATCAAAGAATGAGATGACCATAACTTTCCCAGCAGAAGTAACCACTTGTTTCGTATGGTTTATATTTATCCACGTTTCGTCAAAGTGCACTATAGGCCCACCTGTAGATCTGAGTTCTTTCATTCGTCTTAAAAACTTAATCTTTTAGAAACAATATCCATTCGTTCCACTAAAAGGTGTCTTCCTTGTGAATTTTAGTGTAACTGAAATTAAGGTTTTTAAGAATTTTTCTTAAGGACCAGATGCTTCCTTTAAGTAAGTCTTTAGCACTTAAAGCCTCATATATGTCCAGCAAACTAGGCAGAAAGTCCGTATGATACAGCGAATAGATTGTTCGCTTAATAGCAGCAGCTGTGAATGGACCAATTTCTGTTTTTCGCGGTCTTCTATTAGGGCGCTTCTTGCCTGGTGTTTGCAGTCTACCGCCGCTAGCTTCTCCATTTTTATGTTCTTTTAAATTCGTTGGACAGAACGAGAAGAAATACCTGTAGCAGCAGTTCTCTCAACGATACTCGTCACTGAAATAGTTGGCTTTTCACATTTAAAAGCTTCACATTCATCGCTGAAGAAACTGTGAACTTTGACTACAACTTCCCTAGAATCTGATTTTAGAACTTTCCCTCAAGATCCAACTTGAAACAACACAAATACAACTAAAACTACAAGAAAATAATTCAACATTATATCCATATGTGGCAACAATGAAACAATTTTGTGTGTCGTGTAAATCCACAAAACAATAAATGCACAGTTCTATCGCTCATACACACAACGGAGTGGGGGTTGCGAGCGTCTACTTTCGACGAATCATGATAAAGCACTGGTTGCTGACCCGCCCACGTGTGCTAGACAAGGACAGCATTCTGTCTTAGACAAGGATAGTAGAGAATATGCCAACTTAAATCTCACAGACTGGGAGTATGTGAATCCCTCTGACTACGTGAGTTATCTGAAAACACAACATGCTAAGCTCCTTGGTGATAGAAAATCTGCCAAGTTTTATAAGTCATACAAATTCTTTTTAGAACGGAGATAAATATTTGTGTAGCTATTTAGTGTTTTTGGCAATCTCGTTTCACTGTTTTTTTGTTTTTTTTTTAAGTAAGAGAGATATGAAGGGAAGTAAAAGAGTTTTGAAGGGAAGTAAAAGAGATAGTGGAGTTCCGCAGTAGCACCTCCATTAGTGTCGGTAAATGCTAAACTGCGTGCAAGGAAGGACACAGAAATCGTGGATTTATCTGGCTATGGCTATGGCACTAGGCCCTGACCATAGCACAGAGGCTCAAGGTGAAGATTGAAAGGAGTGATAGGAGTGGAAAGAATGGAGTTAAGTTTATTTATTATAGCATATTTAGAGTGCACCATTGGTGCTTTGGTGGGCATGCGACACCTGACGGCGTCTGTGTCCGTGAGAAGTGTCTGGCGCTGCTGTTGTGTAGGGAATCAATGGAGTCTTGTAGTCTGTTGAAGTCCTGTGATATTGACTCACTGTCGAAAGAGGAGTTTGCAAGTGCTACCTGAACATCGCATTGTTTCCTATGGAGTTTCTCGAGGGTTTGCAGCATGTTGTTCTGAATGCTAAGGCTGGGGTTGTAGTTCTCTTCCAAATTTTTGAGAATCTTCTGTTGAGCGGTTGCAGTCTTGGTGATTTGTGACAGTTGATCCTGAAGTGCTGTGATCTGCTGAGTGGCGGTGGTTATTTGGTCAGTGGCGAGTTGCTCTAGCTGTCTTGTGCTTTGGTCAATGGCGTCTAACGTCTTGGTGTGGTCGACGTTGTGTGTGTTGGTAACTGCCTCCTCCAGATTGGTCAGGCGAGGGCCGAGGTTGAGAACCTCAGAGTGGAGGTCCTGAATTGCCTCGCCGGAGGGCCCAGTGGGTGCAGTTGTGTTCGAGTGGGTTGCAATCTCCAGCTCGATGGCGGTCAGTCTGGCTGAGATGTTGCTGATGTCACTGCCGAGGTCCCGTAAGGCCTCCACGAGCGGTTCAGCAGCTGTTCCCGTGGCCGGTGAATGGCGTGCGGCGGCGAATGGTTGCAGTGGTTGCCTGTCCTTCGGGTAGTATAGGCACTGCACCTGAGTAGGTTAAAAATAGCGGTTCCAGAACAGACCCAAATGAGCAAGATGGCGGCCATGCGCAATCGGTATGTTTAGTGGATTTAGACAGTGTTTAGGTAGGCAGTCAATCCTCTTAATTTGGTGTACCTTATAATGCTGTGTCTTGAGCTATGATCTGAGGCTCTAGGGTTAAGGGCTGCAGGGTTTCTTAGGTAAAGTCTGTTGGTCTGGAGGTGAAGTCTGTTGGTCTGGATGGTTTAGAGCTGTAGGATTTAGAGACTAGGTCCTGAGGTATGATCTGGGGCTCTAGGGTTAAGGGTTGCAGGTTTTAACAGGTGGGACTGCTGGTATGGGAGGTTAATAGCTATAGGACTTAGAGGTTAGGTCTCGAGGTATGATCTGAGGCTCTAGGGTTAAGGGCTGCAGGTTTCAACAGGTAGGGCTGCAGGATTTAATGGTAAGCTCTTGAGGTATGGTCTAAGGCTCTAGGGTTAATAGTTTCACAGGCGAAGTCTGTTGGTCTGGATGGTTGTGAGCTGTAGGATTTAGGGGCTTGGTCTCTATGTATGATCTGGGAGGAGGGTCTAGTGCTAAGAGCTGCAGGTTTTTCACAGGTAAAGACTGTTGGTCTGGATGGTTGTGAGCTGTAGGATTTAGGGGCTTGGTCTCTATGTATGATCTGGGAGGAGGGTCTAGTGCTAAGAGCTGCAGGTTTTTCACAGGTAAAGACTGTTGGTCTGGGAGGTTAATAGCTATAGGACTTAGAGGTTAGGTCCTGAGGTATGATCTGGGACTCTAGGGTTAAGGGCTGCAGGGTTTCTTAGGTAAAGTCTGTTGGTCTGGAGCTTGAAAGCTGTGGGATTTAGAGGTTAGGTCTTGAGGCATGATCTGGGACTCTATGGTTAAGAGTTGCTGAGTTTCTTAGGTAAAGACTGTTGGTCAGGGAGGTTAATAGCTGTGGGATTTAGAGGTTAGGTCTTGAGGTATGATCTGGGGCTCTAGGGTTAAGGGCTGCAGGTTTTAACAGGTAGGGTTGCTGGTATGGGAGGTTAATACCTATAGGATTTAATGTGGAATGAGCTCTAGGGTTAAGGGTTGTAGGGTTCATAGCTAAATGTTGTTGGTCTAGAGGATAAAGACCGTAGGGTCTTTTATCTATGTTTTATAGGCTGAGGTATGGTCTTATAATTTTGAAGTTAAGTTTGCTAGTCCAGCGATTAAAGGCGGTTAATCTTGGGGCAAGTACTACATTTATGCTTTACTATGTCATCCTATTATAACCTAACCTAACCTAATATACTCTTTCATTTCTACCTTCTTTCATCATTCTTATTATAACCTAGCTGTGTTTGGCTAGTGGCTTCCTTTGTTGCACCTGTTAACCTATTTGTTCTCTTTCCTTAAGTTCCTCTATTCTACCACTTTAACCTAACCTAATATATCCCATGGTTTTAGCTTCTTGATCATTGTTGAACCTAGTTGATTCTGGTATTAACATTCGTTCTCTTTTCTTAAGCTGCCCCGTTTTTACCTCCTTAACCTATCCTAAGCATGTTTCTTTTCTCATGCTAACTACTTGTATGTATGATGCAAATTTTTTAGGCATATCGATATTATAGCTATCTTTGTCACTGCAAGAGGTATATATGCTGATTACAGATCTTTATACAGTAAATTTAACCCTTTGTGTATCTGCTTCTCTTTTCCTAAAAATTGAGGTTCTTTTGTTGCTAGGGTTTCTTGTTTTTCGTTCCTTCTCTATGCTTTCAGGAACTCTATTCTACCTTGTTATGTTATGAGGTCTTATGCTTATATCTTAGGCTTTTTGATTAAGCCTTTTGATCTGAAAGACTATGTATTTTGACTATGTTCCTCATCTCTTATGGTCACATGGCTAGGTCTTGAGGCATGATCTTAGGGCCTGGGGTTTAAAGGATATAAGTCTCATAGCTTAAGCTCGTATGTCTAAAGGTTAAAGACTGTAGGTTTAGTGGTTAGGTCGTATGGATTCAAGGTTAGATCTCTCGGTCTAGAGTTTAAGGCTGTAGGATCTGAAGGTTACGTATGGAGGTATGATCTGAGGGCTCTAGGGTTAAGTGTTTTAAGCTTCATAGCTAAAGGTTGCTGGTCAGGAGGTTAAAAGCTGTAGGATCTGGAGGTTAGGTATTGAGGTATGATCTCGGAACTCTAGGATTAAAAGCTATAAGCTTCATAGCTAAAAGTTTGCCAGCTAGAGATATCTTCTTTACTGTTAGAGGTATATTTGCAATGGTCTAGGCGCACAGTTTTCTTACATTTTTTCATGCAGATTGATGTCTTCGTACTCTTGTGTCTTTTTCAAGCTTTTACCCCCTATGCATCGTCTTGTAATAAGTCGTTACGCTAAACCAATGTTCTAATGCTATTTCCATGCTTTTTCAGATGTTATGAGGTTTATGCGCGTTTCAGGGATATTTTAGACCAAGTTACGTTACTCAATTCATTTTATAACTAATTAAGAAGTTTTTCAAGGATATTTCAGATTACGAGATAGTAGTTACTTTTTAAATTTACCTATTTAACATTAACTAAAGTGTGTTCAGTTAGCTTATGTGGTGAGGTAGACGTCCCTCGTCTTTTTTCTCTGGACTTGGGACCAGCGTCAGAATTTGTTTTCTGAACGGTAGACTTAACGCCCTCCTCTGCTCTTATTATTCAGTTGTTTTCATGCTTGGATATTTTAATGCTACGTTCTAGTGTTTATTTCTCGGAATGAAAATTGTTTTTTTTCTGCTCTAGGGTTCCTTCTTTCATTCGCCGTTCAAAATATGACAATGTCCATGGGCATATGTGGATACTCCATCATCTGCAATTACTCTCTTGTCATCATGTGGAGATAGGGATATTTTGTTCACTTCCACTGACGCAACATTATGTTGATGGGACATAATTAGGTTCATTGGCGTTCTTATGATTTCTCTGCTTTTAAGACAGTCCACATAGCTCTCAAAGGTGATGTACTGTTTAATGGCACTATGTTTTATGCCTTTTATCTTCTTGATTATGCCTCCATCGATGTCGAGTGCATACATCTTCGGTCTCAGTCCAACAAAACGACGAATGATTTTTCCATTGGCTTCATCTTTAAATTTTCCCAACACTTTCTTGTTTTTTGTAGAATGACATATGTGCTCGTTAGGATAATCAGCAGTATCCAGATGTTCCAGAAAACGTAACTTATCCTGGTATATGTCTCCGGTAGTCACACGATGGATGAAAGAGTCAGTATCCATGTACATGAGCTTCAGATTTTCAAGCCCGTAATACGGCATTAGCACATCATAATGATACCAATACATCAAGGTCTTCGAGATATCCAGCACACACATCCCAATGTATATAGGCTTGTTGAAGACTATCTCCCGGGACGCCATGTGTATTGCAGCCAGATTAGGTCCATATATAGTTCTATCAATAAATGTAGGCTTAGCAACCAGTTTTTCCAATGTCTTCCAATCGGCGACAAGTCGTATATTCAGACG
This sequence comes from Mantis religiosa, assembly GCA_030765055.1. Taxonomy (NCBI): domain Eukaryota; kingdom Metazoa; phylum Arthropoda; class Insecta; order Mantodea; family Mantidae; genus Mantis; species Mantis religiosa. Next base: position 12,901,080 of record CM060949.1, read on the forward strand.
GTTTCTGATGTTTTCCATAGTTTTACCAAACATGGCATTGTTAAAAAGTTTGTAAAGATCCTTCTCGAAATCATTTCTCGATCCTTGTCGTAGCCGGTTATTGAATTCCACATAAGGCTTTAACCAACATGACTGTTGAAATTGTAGCACCCGATGGATTTTAGTCAGTTGTAACCCATGACTAAGGGCCTGCTTCAAGGTCATGTAATGCACCACATACCTAGTTCGTGATCCAAGGTGAGGAATTAGTTTCCTTGTAGAAGAACCCGGGGGCTTGATACACTCAGGTAGGAACGGTAAATCATTGTGTAGGTCATGGAGTTCTGTAGGATATTGAAGGTCCACTTCTAAGATGTATCCGAGAGGGTCATCTTCTCGTAGTATATCTAGGTTGATATCTTCAGGAGAAACCCACTTAAAACCCCCGTAAGCAAGGGGCTTCCCCATAGCCCACGCGTACTGGTTATTCGAATCCTCGTACGTAATATATTGAGAGGGTTTACTTGAGTCATACTCCTTCATGTAGTGATTGTTCGCTTCTGCATACCGATGAGAAACTTGGCATAATCCTCCTCTTATACCTGCTTCAACCATGAGTAGCTGGTCATAATCCTGTAGTAATTCCAGTTCAATTCGTGTGTACAACAGCATTGCATCCCACGTAAGTCCGGGTGATGTATAATAATGTGCGGGATCAACTTTATGGGTTTTCAGGGTCTGCTCTCTGAATGTTTCAAACACATCTGCTAGTAGAAGGACATCTGAAGTTAAGTAGAGGTCACTGTACTCGCCTAGTGTTCTGATGTTGAAGTGACTCCATACGGTTTTTGCATGCTGATACTCTGCATCACTAATTTCTTCTCTGTTTAACTTACTGTAGAATGCTTCTCTCGGAGGAAGTTCTGTCTCACTCAAAACATCCCATGATGTAACGTAATCATAGGGAAACACACCTTTACGCATCATCAAATCGATCTTCTCTGCTCCAAAGTACTTCTGAGTTTCAGGATATGATGTTAGATTTTTTGCTAGTTTATCCAAGCTGGTACTAAGGAAGCGATAGGTATCCACAAAACGAAGTTTAATGTCACCAACATACTTGGAAAATGATATATAACTTTCCTCAGAGCTAGGAATAACTTCTACTCTATCGCTAGTACAGCCTAACTCCTTAACAATGAAATGGGAGTCATATCCACTCAGGTTATGTATGAAGACAGGAATATAATTAGGCGTTTTACAGGTTAGATTACACTGATTATGTAGACTTCCTCGATATTCACCACTTATATGATCATGATCTCGTACTTTCCAGTTATCGTCGGTAAATTCTTTACCACATAAGTAGCATTCTGTAGAAGATTCGAATGATTTTTGTTGCTTATCTGTCAGAGTTAATGGAGCACCAGTTTTGTATACAGCATTAATTTTCTTTGCGAGAGAACTTACATACTCCATAAACTTCGGTGCAGCATTATATCCTCGATATACATAGGGTTCAGTAGGAAGACCAGTCTGTAAACCTTCAATTGTAGCTGAGGATTTGACATAAACACAGAAACTCATAGGAATATGCTTCTGATATGGAACTGTATAAGACGTTTCGGGATTAGAAGAACACCCATGGTAAGGGGTAAGAATGCTTTCAAAGTCAGCGTATATGACATAAGGTAATTTCAACATCCTTTCATGATTCTTGAATCTAACAATAGATTTCTCCTTAGTTGGCATAACAATCTTAGCAACTCCGTGTTGGCCACATATTTTTCTATGCTCATTTAACCTCTCAACTCCTCCATTTCGATACTCAAAGTGCGTAAAACAGCGTTTGCAGATACAGAGTTTTCCCTCACATTTGGTTTTTTGTTGATGAATAAGTCTCTCGAAATTCTTTATATAAACGTAATGATGACGTCCAGCTGAATTGCTTAACAGAAGCAGATCGCGATGATCGGACAGTTCTTCATCGATAACCTTCATAGGAAACACTTGATTTTTCTCATCCAGTCCGAAAACATTTATAGAGATGTTATTTTTTCGTTCAAATTTCGGGATATCAGTCAGGCTCGTAGGAAACGAGAGGCAGGAAAAGTCATATCTCTCTTGAAGATCCTTATACTTGCTAACACGATGAGGATTCTTCTGAATGAACTTTGCGAGAACAGCATACATAAAACACTTTTCATCTTCATAATTCTGTGGATTTATGCAGGCTCCTTTAGCTCCAATAGAGGTCGGTAGAGGGATGTAACTGGTCCCCCTCAGTTCATTATTCTTGTTGATTCTAACACGCACACCATCAACAGCTAATAAAGCCCAGCTGCTTCCTTTAAGTTGACTTTCCTCCATTTCAGTACAAAGTTTCTTGAATTTACTTTCCAATATGGCGTCCAAGTCACTTTCTAAAAATATTGCTTGATTTGGCGTTTTAAAGGCTTTATCAGTAGTGTCACCAACGGCATTCACAAACCGACATTCAGCCATGAGGTTAATTTTCACACTTTTATGCATCCTCAGTTGCTTCTGAACGGCTTGAATTATCCGCTGTTTTGATTCCTGGAGATATGTATTCAGGTCTTGGCATGTAGAGCACTGGATGAAATATGATTTCAGTCGATCCTGGAAAGCTGTTTCATATTCTACGACATCGTCTTCATCAGGAACCATTAACAGCAATTTATGTTTGGTAGGCTCGATCTTGAGTTTCTTAGCAGTAGTTATTCTCTCGCATCGTTCTTGGTGAGTATCTCTGCGATTCTCAGTATCATAAACGTTACCACAATGTTTACATTCGTAAAACCGGCCACATACCAGCTCATGTCTCTTTTTATTGTAGCTTTTCAGGAAACTCTTTGCACATATGCTACACCTATTTTCAGGTATAGTGTCTAACAGAGCTTCCATCGCTATAGTTTTTTGTTGTGTGCAGGCTAATTCTCAGGAATATGCTGCCAAGTAAGTGTCTTGATACACTTCTCACTTCTCTTCTTCACCTTGATAAGTTATCAGCGCTACTGATGATGAATTTCACTGTAGAAGCTGATCCGCTATGCTATAAACACACTAGCGTAATTACAATCTAAGATCGATAAAGCTCTCTTTATACACTTAGCACAGACCTAATAGAAAACTTCATCATCCCCTTCACCAACGGGATTCGAAGGTGGCACTCCTATCGGAGAAAACCTAAAGGAAAACTTCATCACACCACCACCACCACCACCACCACCACCTTTGTAGTTCGAAGGTGGCGCTCCTATCGGAGAAAACCTAAAAGAAAACTATTATCTTGCTACCACAGGGGTTCGAAGATGCTTCTACTATTGGAGAAAACCTAAAAGAAAACTCTATTAATTTCCCAGTTTTCGATTATTCTTTAACTACTTTACAATTCACATGAGAGAAAAATTTTGACAAATTAAAATTGAAAAAGGAAATAAATAGCTAGATTTGAAGATAAAATTTAGACAATTCAAACGAGTATAAACACGACTAAGCTCCGCCTTTTAGTTTTAAAGTTACATTAGGAGCTCCCATTGCCACCCGTAGACACCTCTACGTCATCTTCAACCACGTGTTCTTGATTCTTTTCACAAATATCTTAACATAACAGTTATATTTTTCCCAAGTTCATCTATTACACCGTTTAACTGATCAACAGGGCACCCTTAGAATCCTTCACTTCATCCTCAAACACACCTTCTTGAACCCTTTTGATATATTTTAACCTATTTATGTTTGTTGCTACGGGCATCCGTTCTCTTTTCTTAAGTTAAATTATTACGACCATCTTGTTATGTTTAAGTCTCATGCTTATATATTAAACTTTTTGATTAAGTATTTTGATTTGAAAGTCTATGTAAATCGGTTAAGGTAAACATCTCTTCTCAACATGAGACAAGTCATGATGTATGATCTTATGGGGTGAGCTTGCCAACACGTCTAAAAGCATTTATATTCAAAGGTATTTAAATTATCCCACCGAGATTTGAACCCTGATCCTAAGGCGCAAATTACCATTTCAACAACAATTCAGACCTAAAGTATATATGTATACGCTATTTCATTGCGCTAACGTTATTAGTTCAAGAGTTATTTAAGATTCAAGTTATTGCGACAGAAGCGGTTATCGAACCACGGGTCTGTAGGATACGGAATCATAAATCATTCACAGCATATGTTGAATGAAAAAAACCTGCGCTTTCCCCTGTTGTTCTATGTGCAATAGATCAGAAATAGAACACAATTACATAATTCAGTGGACGATGGGAACTGAACCAGGGACCCTTGAGCTACACGTTGTCAGCATATGATTAACTATGAGAAGCATAACCATATAAAGGTTATTTCACTTCTCTAGACCCAGCGGTTTCAGAGATATTTAAATTAAACGATTCAGGACTCGAAATAAGGACTACAGGTATACAGTATATACCCTGCGGACCCCGCTAACCATATGTAAGTAATAAAGTTTATCCGAAGTCGCTATCATAATTAATTTAGGAGTTACTCAGATTTACCGATTCAGGACTCGAACCGAGGACAACCAGTATATGAGAGAACGTCTGTAGATGCTCCTTAACGATATAAAAGTAATAAAGTTTATCCGAGCTCGCTATCGTTACTAGTTTCGGAGTTATTCGAATAATAAATGTACTGATTTGCACGGGATTCGATTAGGCGACCATTGATAAAACTATCAGTCAGACAGTCAGTAAGGGCACGGACACCCCTGCGCGGTAGAAAGGCAGCATGCATCGTCTTTCCACCCCTGGTCGGCATCCCATTAGTTTGCGAACACTATTTATCACATGCAGGTGTGCATGCGTCTTGGGACAAGGGCTTGACAGGTCATTAATCAAGGAGTAGTATATAAAAGCCTTTTCCAGATCACTTTGCATAAATTTGCATAAATGGAGGGGAGGGGGTGTGAGGACCACCCAAGATGTTGCAGGTGGTATGGAACGGGGAGGGGAGGGGGTGTGAGGACCACCCAAGATGTTGCAGGTGGTATGGAAAAAGCCTTTATCTACTACTCCTTGATTAATGACCTGTCAAGCCCTTGTCCCAAGACGCATGCACACCTGCATGTGATAAATAGTGTTCGCAAACTAATGGGATGCCGACCAGGGGTGGAAAGACGATGCATGCTGCCTTTCTACCGCGCAGGGGTGTCCGTGCCCTTACTGACTGTCTGACTGATAGTTTTATCAATGGTCGCCTAATCGAATCCCGTGCAAATCAGTACATTTATTATTCGAATAACTCCGAAACTAGTAACGATAGCGAGCTCGGATAAACTTTATTACTTTTATATCGTTAAGGAGCATCTACAGACGTTCTCTCATATACTGGTTGTCCTCGGTTCGAGTCCTGAATCGGTAAATCTGAGTAACTCCTAAATTAATTATGATAGCGACTTCGGATAAACTTTATTACTTACATATGGTTAGCGGGGTCCGCAGGGTATATACTGTATACCTGTAGTCCTTAGTTCGAGTCCTGAATCGTTTAATTTAAATATCTCTGAAACCGCTGGGTCTAGAGAAGTGAAATAACCTTTATATGGTTATGCTTCTCATAGTTAATCATATGCTGACAACGTGTAGCTCAAGGGTCCCTGGTTCAGTTCCCATCGTCCACTGAATTATGTAATTGTGTTCTATTTCTGATCTATTGCACATAGAACAACAGGGGAAAGCGCAGGTTTTTTTCATTCAACATATGCTGTGAATGATTTATGATTCCGTATCCTACAGACCCGTGGTTCGATAACCGCTTCTGTCGCAATAACTTGAATCTTAAATAACTCTTGAACTAATAACGTTAGCGCAATGAAATAGCGTATACATATATACTTTAGGTCTGAATTGTTGTTGAAATGGTAATTTGCGCCTTAGGATCAGGGTTCAAATCTCGGTGGGATAATTTAAATACCTTTGAATATAAATGCTTTTAGACGTGTTGGCAAGCTCACCCCATAAGATCATACATCATGACTTGTCTCATGTTGAGAAGAGATGTTTACCTTAACCGATTTACATAGACTTTCAAATCAAAATACTTAATCACAAAGTTTAATATATAAGCATGAGACTTAAACATAACAAGATGGTCGTAATAATTTAACTTAAGAAAAGAGAACGGATGCCCGTAGCAACAAACATAAATAGGTTAAAATATATCAAAAGGGTTCAAGAAGGTGTGTTTGAGGATGAAGTGAAGGATTCTAAGGGTGCCCTGTTGATCAGTTAAACGGTGTAATAGATGAACTTGGGAAAAATATAACTGTTATGTTAAGATATTTGTGAAAAGAATCAAGAACACGTGGTTGAAGATGACGTAGAGGTGTCTACGGGTGGCAATGGGAGCTCCTAATGTAACTTTAAAACTAAAAGGCGGAGCTTAGTCGTGTTTATACTCGTTTGAATTGTCTAAATTTTATCTTCAAATCTAGCTATTTATTTCCTTTTTCAATTTTAATTTGTCAAAATTTTTCTCTCATGTGAATTGTAAAGTAGTTAAAGAATAATCGAAAACTGGGAAATTAATAGAGTTTTCTTTTAGGTTTTCTCCAATAGTAGAAGCATCTTCGAACCCCTGTGGTAGCAAGATAATAGTTTTCTTTTAGGTTTTCTCCGATAGGAGCGCCACCTTCGAACTACAAAGGTGGTGGTGGTGGTGGTGGTGGTGGTGTGATGAAGTTTTCCTTTAGGTTTTCTCCGATAGGAGTGCCACCTTCGAATCCCGTTGGTGAAGGGGATGATGAAGTTTTCTATTAGGTCTGTGCTAAGTGTATAAAGAGAGCTTTATCGATCTTAGATTGTAATTACGCTAGTGTGTTTATAGCATAGCGGATCAGCTTCTACAGTGAAATTCATCATCAGTAGCGCTGATAACTTATCAAGGTGAAGAAGAGAAGTGAGAAGTGTATCAAGACACTTACTTGGCAGCATATTCCTGAGAATTAGCCTGCACACAACAAAAAACTATAGCGATGGAAGCTCTGTTAGACACTATACCTGAAAATAGGTGTAGCATATGTGCAAAGAGTTTCCTGAAAAGCTACAATAAAAAGAGACATGAGCTGGTATGTGGCCGGTTTTACGAATGTAAACATTGTGGTAACGTTTATGATACTGAGAATCGCAGAGATACTCACCAAGAACGATGCGAGAGAATAACTACTGCTAAGAAACTCAAGATCGAGCCTACCAAACATAAATTGCTGTTAATGGTTCCTGATGAAGACGATGTCGTAGAATATGAAACAGCTTTCCAGGATCGACTGAAATCATATTTCATCCAGTGCTCTACATGCCAAGACCTGAATACATATCTCCAGGAATCAAAACAGCGGATAATTCAAGCCGTTCAGAAGCAACTGAGGATGCATAAAAGTGTGAAAATTAACCTCATGGCTGAATGTCGGTTTGTGAATGCCGTTGGTGACACTACTGATAAAGCCTTTAAAACGCCAAATCAAGCAATATTTTTAGAAAGTGACTTGGACGCCATATTGGAAAGTAAATTCAAGAAACTTTGTACTGAAATGGAGGAAAGTCAACTTAAAGGAAGCAGCTGGGCTTTATTAGCTGTTGATGGTGTGCGTGTTAGAATCAACAAGAATAATGAACTGAGGGGGACCAGTTACATCCCTCTACCGACCTCTATTGGAGCTAAAGGAGCCTGCATAAATCCACAGAATTATGAAGATGAAAAGTGTTTTATGTATGCTGTTCTCGCAAAGTTCATTCAGAAGAATCCTCATCGTGTTAGCAAGTATAAAGATCTTCAAGAGAGATATGACTTTTCCTGCCTCTCGTTTCCTACGAGCCTGACTGATATCCCGAAATTTGAACGAAAAAATAACATCTCTATAAATGTTTTCGGACTGGATGAGAAAAATCAAGTGTTTCCTATGAAGGTTATCGATGAAGAACTGTCCGATCATCGCGATCTGCTTCTGTTAAGCAATTCAGCTGGACGTCATCATTACGTTTATATAAAGAATTTCGAGAGACTTATTCATCAACAAAAAACCAAATGTGAGGGAAAACTCTGTATCTGCAAACGCTGTTTTACGCACTTTGAGTATCGAAATGGAGGAGTTGAGAGGTTAAATGAGCATAGAAAAATATGTGGCCAACACGGAGTTGCTAAGATTGTTATGCCAACTAAGGAGAAATCTATTGTTAGATTCAAGAATCATGAAAGGATGTTGAAATTACCTTATGTCATATACGCTGACTTTGAAAGCATTCTTACCCCTTACCATGGGTGTTCTTCTAATCCCGAAACGTCTTATACAGTTCCATATCAGAAGCATATTCCTATGAGTTTCTGTGTTTATGTCAAATCCTCAGCTACAATTGAAGGTTTACAGACTGGTCTTCCTACTGAACCCTATGTATATCGAGGATATAATGCTGCACCGAAGTTTATGGAGTATGTAAGTTCTCTCGCAAAGAAAATTAATGCTGTATACAAAACTGGTGCTCCATTAACTCTGACAGATAAGCAACAAAAATCATTCGAATCTTCTACAGAATGCTACTTATGTGGTAAAGAATTTACCGACGATAACTGGAAAGTACGAGATCATGATCATATAAGTGGTGAATATCGAGGAAGTCTACATAATCAGTGTAATCTAACCTGTAAAACGCCTAATTATATTCCTGTCTTCATACATAACCTGAGTGGATATGACTCCCATTTCATTGTTAAGGAGTTAGGCTGTACTAGCGATAGAGTAGAAGTTATTCCTAGCTCTGAGGAAAGTTATATATCATTTTCCAAGTATGTTGGTGACATTAAACTTCGTTTTGTGGATACCTATCGCTTCCTTAGTACCAGCTTGGATAAACTAGCAAAAAATCTAACATCATATCCTGAAACTCAGAAGTACTTTGGAGCAGAGAAGATCGATTTGATGATGCGTAAAGGTGTGTTTCCCTATGATTACGTTACATCATGGGATGTTTTGAGTGAGACAGAACTTCCTCCGAGAGAAGCATTCTACAGTAAGTTAAACAGAGAAGAAATTAGTGATGCAGAGTATCAGCATGCAAAAACCGTATGGAGTCACTTCAACATCAGAACACTAGGCGAGTACAGTGACCTCTACTTAACTTCAGATGTCCTTCTACTAGCAGATGTGTTTGAAACATTCAGAGAGCAGACCCTGAAAACCCATAAAGTTGATCCCGCACATTATTATACATCACCCGGACTTACGTGGGATGCAATGCTGTTGTACACACGAATTGAACTGGAATTACTACAGGATTATGACCAGCTACTCATGGTTGAAGCAGGTATAAGAGGAGGATTATGCCAAGTTTCTCATCGGTATGCAGAAGCGAACAATCACTACATGAAGGAGTATGACTCAAGTAAACCCTCTCAATATATTACGTACGAGGATTCGAATAACCAGTACGCGTGGGCTATGGGGAAGCCCCTTGCTTACGGGGGTTTTAAGTGGGTTTCTCCTGAAGATATCAACCTAGATATACTACGAGAAGATGACCCTCTCGGATACATCTTAGAAGTGGACCTTCAATATCCTACAGAACTCCATGACCTACACAATGATTTACCGTTCCTACCTGAGTGTATCAAGCCCCCGGGTTCTTCTACAAGGAAACTAATTCCTCACCTTGGATCACGAACTAGGTATGTGGTGCATTACATGACCTTGAAGCAGGCCCTTAGTCATGGGTTACAACTGACTAAAATCCATCGGGTGCTACAATTTCAACAGTCATGTTGGTTAAAGCCTTATGTGGAATTCAATAACCGGCTACGACAAGGATCGAGAAATGATTTCGAGAAGGATCTTTACAAACTTTTTAACAATGCCATGTTTGGTAAAACTATGGAAAACATCAGAAACCGTCTGAATATACGACTTGTCGCCGATTGGAAGACATTGGAAAAACTGGTTGCTAAGCCTACATTTATTGATAGAACTATATATGGACCTAATCTGGCTGCAATACACATGGCGTCCCGGGAGATAGTCTTCAACAAGCCTATATACATTGGGATGTGTGTGCTGGATATCTCGAAGACCTTGATGTATTGGTATCATTATGATGTGCTAATGCCGTATTACGGGCTTGAAAATCTGAAGCTCATGTACATGGATACTGACTCTTTCATCCATCGTGTGACTACCGGAGACATATACCAGGATAAGTTACGTTTTCTGGAACATCTGGATACTGCTGATTATCCTAACGAGCACATATGTCATTCTACAAAAAACAAGAAAGTGTTGGGAAAATTTAAAGATGAAGCCAATGGAAAAATCATTCGTCGTTTTGTTGGACTGAGACCGAAGATGTATGCACTCGACATCGATGGAGGCATAATCAAGAAGATAAAAGGCATAAAACATAGTGCCATTAAACAGTACATCACCTTTGAGAGCTATGTGGACTGTCTTAAAAGCAGAGAAATCATAAGAACGCCAATGAACCTAATTATGTCCCATCAACATAATGTTGCGTCAGTGGAAGTGAACAAAATATCCCTATCTCCACATGATGACAAGAGAGTAATTGCAGATGATGGAGTATCCACATATGCCCATGGACATTGTCATATTTTGAACGGCGAATGAAAGAAGGAACCCTAGAGCAGAAAAAAAACAATTTTCATTCCGAGAAATAAACACTAGAACGTAGCATTAAAATATCCAAGCATGAAAACAACTGAATAATAAGAGCAGAGGAGGGCGTTAAGTCTACCGTTCAGAAAACAAATTCTGACGCTGGTCCCAAGTCCAGAGAAAAAAGACGAGGGACGTCTACCTCACCACATAAGCTAACTGAACACACTTTAGTTAATGTTAAATAGGTAAATTTAAAAAGTAACTACTATCTCGTAATCTGAAATATCCTTGAAAAACTTCTTAATTAGTTATAAAATGAATTGAGTAACGTAACTTGGTCTAAAATATCCCTGAAACGCGCATAAACCTCATAACATCTGAAAAAGCATGGAAATAGCATTAGAACATTGGTTTAGCGTAACGACTTATTACAAGACGATGCATAGGGGGTAAAAGCTTGAAAAAGACACAAGAGTACGAAGACATCAATCTGCATGAAAAAATGTAAGAAAACTGTGCGCCTAGACCATTGCAAATATACCTCTAACAGTAAAGAAGATATCTCTAGCTGGCAAACTTTTAGCTATGAAGCTTATAGCTTTTAATCCTAGAGTTCAGAGATCATACCTCAATACCTAACCTCCAGATCCTACAGCTTTTAACCTCCTGACCAGCAACCTTTAGCTATGAAGCTTAAAACACTTAACCCTAGAGCCCTCAGATCATACCTCCATACGTAACCTTCAGATCCTACAGCCTTAAACTCTAGACCGAGAGATCTAACCTTGAATCCATACGACCTAACCACTAAACCTACAGTCTTTAACCTTTAGACATACGAGCTTAAGCTATGAGACTTATATCCTTTAAACCCCAGGCCCTAAGATCATGCCTCAAGACCTAGCCATGTGACCATAAGAGATGAGGAACATAGTCAAAATACATAGTCTTTCAGATCAAAAGGCTTAATCAAAAAGCCTAAGATATAAGCATAAGACCTCATAACATAACAAGGTAGAATAGAGTTCCTGAAAGCATAGAGAAGGAACGAAAAACAAGAAACCCTAGCAACAAAAGAACCTCAATTTTTAGGAAAAGAGAAGCAGATACACAAAGGGTTAAATTTACTGTATAAAGATCTGTAATCAGCATATATACCTCTTGCAGTGACAAAGATAGCTATAATATCGATATGCCTAAAAACTTTGCATCATACATACAAGTAGTTAGCATGAGAAAAGAAACATGCTTAGGATAGGTTAAGGAGGTAAAAACGGGGCAGCTTAAGAAAAGAGAACGAATGTTAATACCAGAATCAACTAGGTTCAACAATGATCAAGAAGCTAAAACCATGGGATATATTAGGTTAGGTTAAAGTGGTAGAATAGAGGAACTTAAGGAAAGAGAACAAATAGGTTAACAGGTGCAACAAAGGAAGCCACTAGCCAAACACAGCTAGGTTATAATAAGAATGATGAAAGAAGGTAGAAATGAAAGAGTATATTAGGTTAGGTTAGGTTATAATAGGATGACATAGTAAAGCATAAATGTAGTACTTGCCCCAAGATTAACCGCCTTTAATCGCTGGACTAGCAAACTTAACTTCAAAATTATAAGACCATACCTCAGCCTATAAAACATAGATAAAAGACCCTACGGTCTTTATCCTCTAGACCAACAACTTTTAGCTATGAACCCTACAACCCTTAACCCTAGAGCTCATTCCACATTAAATCCTATAGGTATTAACCTCCCATACCAGCAACCCTACCTGTTAAAACCTGCAGCCCTTAACCCTAGAGCCCCAGATCATACCTCAAGACCTAACCTCTAAATCCCACAGCTATTAACCTCCCTGACCAACAGTCTTTACCTAAGAAACTCAGCAACTCTTAACCATAGAGTCCCAGATCATGCCTCAAGACCTAACCTCTAAATCCCACAGCTTTCAAGCTCCAGACCAACAGACTTTACCTAAGAAACCCTGCAGCCCTTAACCCTAGAGTCCCAGATCATACCTCAGGACCTAACCTCTAAGTCCTATAGCTATTAACCTCCCAGACCAACAGTCTTTACCTGTGAAAAACCTGCAGCTCTTAGCACTAGACCCTCCTCCCAGATCATACATAGAGACCAAGCCCCTAAATCCTACAGCTCACAACCATCCAGACCAACAGTCTTTACCTGTGAAAAACCTGCAGCTCTTAGCACTAGACCCTCCTCCCAGATCATACATAGAGACCAAGCCCCTAAATCCTACAGCTCACAACCATCCAGACCAACAGACTTCGCCTGTGAAACTATTAACCCTAGAGCCTTAGACCATACCTCAAGAGCTTACCATTAAATCCTGCAGCCCTACCTGTTGAAACCTGCAGCCCTTAACCCTAGAGCCTCAGATCATACCTCGAGACCTAACCTCTAAGTCCTATAGCTATTAACCTCCCATACCAGCAGTCCCACCTGTTAAAACCTGCAACCCTTAACCCTAGAGCCCCAGATCATACCTCAGGACCTAGTCTCTAAATCCTACAGCTCTAAACCATCCAGACCAACAGACTTCACCTCCAGACCAACAGACTTTACCTAAGAAACCCTGCAGCCCTTAACCCTAGAGCCTCAGATCATAGCTCAAGACACAGCATTATAAGGTACACCAAATTAAGAGGATTGACTGCCTACCTAAACACTGTCTAAATCCACTAAACATACCGATTGCGCATGGCCGCCATCTTGCTCATTTGGGTCTGTTCTGGAACCGCTATTTTTAACCTACTCACCTGTCCTTTAAAATGGCCGAAGCCATCACAGGTGGCGCAGTATCGACGGCGGTGTTCGAAGGTAGTGCTGGCGACACTGCCCGGTTAGTGTTGGAGCACCACAGTAATGGCATCTCGGCCGGGCAGTGCAACTCTCGGCGGTGTGCCCGTAGCAGCAACGCCGATATGGAACTCGACGCACCGCTCTTGCAGCCTCGACAGGGAGTGGCTGCCCTAGCAAGGGCAAGCCCGCTGCCAAGGCTGCCTCGTAGTCCCGGTGGTTGGCGGGCTGAAGCCGGACAAGCTGCGAGGGACCGTGCTGCGTATGGATGCGTGTGGCTCTCAGTGCAGAGGGCCACCGGAGTTGTGCGGCGTTCAAGACGAACCAGTCGGGCAAGTTCCTCGGGACTCCACAAATGACAGCGCTGAGGGAAGTAGCGCGATCATGTGCTGTTATAGTACAAGATCCAAGAAGGAGTTCTAGAATACAAAATAGGATAAGACGGGAAGAATTATTGAATAATCTAACAATGGAGTTGACTGCATGGGCGGCGGAGGGAGAGAGTGATGGCAGAGGCTATGGTGGACTACAGAATTAATAGATTTAAATGTAGATTTAGGAAATAAGGATTTTGTAATTTTTATAGTTGTTCTCTTTTGTTTTTTTTTGCTTTTTTTGTGTTTATTTCTGTTATTTTATTTCATTTTATTTTTGTAGAGTAGTTTTCTGAGAGATTTGTATAATTATAACATTTGTAAGGATTTTATGGAAAAATAAAGAGAAAATTTGGATATATGCCCCGGTATAGTTGTCTAGGTGCCGGGGTAGAATATTCAGATTTTATTTATTTATTTATTAGTCCGGCGGCTGCGGCGGCGTAGGTTAACTGGCGGCTGGTGGCAGCGGTAGAGTAAGCAGCGGAAGAAGGCACCTCTGGCTGCTTGTTTGCGGTGGCTGGCTGAGCTGACGTGTGCTGGCCGAGAGGGGAGGGCGGCTACGTGGCTGGCCTCTCCGTGGGCTCCCTCTCAGCTGCTGATGAAGGCAGAGAGGCGGGAGATGGTTCCGGAGAGGTGGCTGGAGAACTCTGCATTGGATGTTGCGCTGTTGCCCTGGTCGTCTTTCTCTTCTTCCCCAGAGTCTGTGCTGATCCTGCGACGATGAGTCCCCGAATCGAGTCGTTTCACTGTCAAATAAGTTTGTTCTCTCATTTATTTGTATCCAGAATGTAAATGTCAGAATGTAAAACAAATTGAAATGGAAGGAGGTGAAACAAATATAAAATAAAAAGGCGTAAGAACAGCATAAATGAGTCGCATTCAACATTTACCACTAATGCGTCACAAAATGCCTTTGAATGCGTTACATTTGAAACCATTTTGAGATAAGTGAATGACAAATTAAATATCCTTAGAGGCCCACTTAATTCTGATTAAGTTTTGCATAACCAGCAACATGTAGACAAAACCTTCCCACAGAAAATGCAGAGCTCTTGAAACTCAATTTGTGTCAAATACATTTTGTGTGGTGGTGTTATGCATTTCAGAGGTATTACTTGTTTTTGTTTGACTATATTTATACATTTCTCCAGTGGGAAGTCATTAGTCTTCATTACTTCTCTTTTATCTCTTCGCCATTCAAACTTAACGGTATTGAGGGAGCAATCACAAATGGTCAGCTCTTATATTCTCCTTGCACATAACAAAAAATAGCCAAAAAGTAATTTTATCCTGAATCACATAAAATAAGAATTTGTAAGAACAGTTTGTTTAAGAATTAACAATATTATGATTGCCACACACATGATATTTTCTCTATACAGTTTAAAGCTTTATGTTACAGTGACACACTTATTACAGAATACAACATAGAGGTAAAAAGACCTGCGGACATTTAATTAGAAGGTAATTACAAAACTTATAATTATGTGTGCCGCCTCGCAATTCAAATAATTGCATACTGAAGGCATGACCGATCGATTTTGTTTATTATCTTGCAATTAGAGCAGTGCACAAAAGCCGTAAACATGCCCCAATTTTCTTTGAAATTCATTGTCTCCCCTCTTCAAACATTTTAAACCTCTTTCGAGCTGTGCTGTAGGGAAGAACAGACTATCCATAAGCCTCCTGTAACATTGTATAGGCATCAACTGAATATTTGTTGAGACGAAAGGAGAATTTCAAAACCACATAGTTTTCCTCGCGTGTTACCTCCATTGCAGGAATAGTAAATACTGAACATGTCTGAACTTGCCTGGTTCTCGCAGGTGGGAACCAGGAGTACCAACAATGAAACTACTACGGCGTGTCTGTGTCACATTAAGCTAACAGAATATAATAAATTTGAATTTTATTGCGAAAAATTATAACCGTAAAAAATTATGATCATTCTTTAATGGAAAGCCCTCGTATTTATTTATTGTTGATAACGTTGGCCGTATTTTAGCTGTGTTCGCAAGGTAGCGAACCCTGGTGTAGAAAACCAACTACTCTGCTGGGTACGCCGAGATGCTGAGCGTACCTCCTTCCTGTTTCGGTTGGATTGTCGCCCAACTGTGCTTAGCAAATGTGGCCGTGAGGCCGGCAGTCGGGTTGGCGGGCCAAGGCCCACTTTGGGCTGTTACTGCGTTTTTCGTTTAAGTCTACACATGAATGTTTATTCTTATATTAATTTTTATTACTTTGCATACTTCTATTATTTTTGTTGACTTTGTCGTCCTACTGTGGTCTTCAGAAAAGCTTTGTGAAAACTTCAAGCTGTTTAATGTAAGTTTTATCCATAAAAGCTGTAAAGCTTATAAGAACATTCCTATACCACAGTTAAATTTAAGGCATTTATATAAAAATGGAAATAAATAAAACTATATAAATGGATACCACATCCAAATATGTCAGTATTCATTACTGTAATCTTACTCATTTCTAAGCAACTCTTGAGGCTTAAAACGGAGATCTTCACGTAATTGTGCGAGGAGCATGTAAACACACGATCACGGCCCCCTAATATAACACACACGCTGTTTTGAGAGAGCTGCCGAGATATTTTGCATTCAATCAAACATAAAATTTATACTACTCACCTAATGTTCATCAGAAATGTCTTCTTCTTCGCTCCAAGGGCTAGGCAATGCTGCCGGTTCCGGCTTAAAAAATGTCTGACCATCGTTTTCGTGGTCTTCCCGGATGTCCCTTTCCTCTAGGTTTATAGTTTATAACTCTTCTTGGGATCCTATCTCTCGGCATTCTCTCAATATGCTCTCTCCATTCATTTCTAAAATTTATTATTTTTTCTTCTAAAGAACTTATTTCTAAATATTCTCTTATTTTTTCATTTGGAATTTTATCTAAAAGAGCTCATCCCTTTACTGTTCTTAAAAATCTCATTTCGCCAGCCTGTATCTTGTTTTTGTCTGCTTTTGTTAATGTCCATGTTTCAGAAACAAAAAAGAAAAGCAGGCACAGCCATTACTTTATACAATTTCATCCGTGTTTCTTTTCTGGTTTTAATTGTTAGGGTTCTATTTATTATGCCGCATATTTGTTGAAACATTGGTAATTTATTTTTAAAATCATTTTCTTATTTATAACTGACATATGTTCCCAAATATTTAAAACCCGTAACTTGCTCTAAGAAAATATCATCAATTACTATTTTGGTTCTAATAGTGTTTTTAATTCGAAACGTCATTGTTATTGTTTTATTTGTGGAAATTTTGAAACTATAACTCTTACATAAGTTCTGTAAAGTATATACTGCTCTTTGCAGCTCGTCTTCAGTTTTACTTATAATTATTCTGTCATCCGCAAATAGCATCGTCTTAAGAATAAAATTTGGTGCAAGATGAATGCCTCCGTTAATCTTAAACATCCACTCTCTAATCAGATCATCTATATAAATTATGAATAAGATAGGAGATAAACTGCAACCCTGTCTTACACCTTCATTTGTATGTATCCATTTACTATACATTCCATTTCCAATATATGCTGATTGTTGTATCCTTATATGTAGATTTTAGAACTTTAATGAGATGATTTGGGTAGCCTCTTTGAGTCATGATTTCCCATTTTTTTTTTCATATTTACATGATCAAACGGTTTTTCATAATCAACAAAAGCTATATGTGTTTCCAGATTAAATTCTCTTCTTTTTTCTATTATCTGCTTAACTGTAAAGCTAGCATCTGTACAGGATCGTCCTTTTCTAAAACCATTTTGTTCTTCTAAAGGCAGAACATCTATAATGGTTTGCAACCTTTTACTAAAGATCCTTGCATATAATTTATATCCTCTGTTTAAAATCCGAGGCATGTTTTTTAAGTTAGTACTGTTTTGCGATTCCGCCGCCGCAGCGCTACGTTCGGCGTTCCTCGCATGCGCGCTGATTACCTACATCTCTTGTCTACGCACTGACAGTCTGATTTTCCTTGAATACGTTGGTTACTGAGTGTTTAAGATGCCTCAGATAATCGTGAGTCCCGCCGATTGTGAAGTACGGGCTGTTATACGATTTCTTAGTGCTAAAGGCGTAAAACCGATCGATATTCATCGTGAGATCTGTTAAGTTTACGGACAAAATCTTATGAGAGATGGAATGGTAAGGAAATGGGTGGGAGCATTTAAAGATGGCCGCACAAATGTGCATGATGGAGAACGGAGTGGGCGTCCTTCGGTCGTTACTGAAGATTTGGTGCAGAAAGTGGACGAAAAGGTGAGAGAAAACAGACGCTTTAGAATTTCATCAATGTGCGACTATTTTCCTCAATATTCTCCTGGTGATTTGTATGGCATTGTGACCGAGAATTTGAAGTACCGGAAATGGTGTTCACGTTGGGTTCCGAAAATGTTGATGGATTTGCACAAAACCCAACGTTTAGGCAGTATATTGACTTTCCTTGAACGGTACCACAATGAATGTGAAGATTTTTTAGACCAAATTATTACTGGTAACGAAACATGGGTGGCCTACGTCACACCAGAATCGAAATAACAATCTATGGAATGGCGGCATTCATGATCGCCCACAAAAGTTAAGTTTAAGCAAACAATTTCTGCCCGGGAAATCATGTGCAGAGTTTTTGGGACAGAAATGGAGTACTGCTAGTGGAGTTTCTGCCTCCAAATGAGACAATCAATGCAGCGTCTTATTGTGAGACATTGAACAATCTGCGCCGTGCAATCCAGAACAAAAGACGTGGCAAATTGAGTAAGGGTATCGTTTTGCTGTATGAGAATGCCTGTCCACATGTGGCCAATCGGACCAAAGATCTCATCAAATCTTTTCAATGGGAAACTCTAGATCATCCTCCATACAGCCCTGATCTGGCGCCCAGTGACAACCATTTGTTCCTGCACTTGAAGAAACATCTGGACGGCCAGCGTCTTCAAGACGATAACGAAGTCAAAACAGTTGTGATACAGTGGTTAACACGTCAGGCGGCAGAATTTTTTGAGGAGGGTATCCAAAAGCTGGTGCCACGTTATGACAAGTGCCTCAATATTCACGGAAATTATGTAGAAAAGTAGATTAATGTACAGGCTTTAATGTAAAAATAAAATTATTGCGATATCTATGCACGTCTTTTTTTAAATTCCAAAACGGTACTGACTTAAAAAACATGCCTCGTATTTATTCCCATATAATTGTCACATCTGTTTCGAGCACCTTTCTTAAAAATAGATATAATTCGAGCATGTGTCCAGGATCTTGGGATTTGGCATCCACTCCAACAACTATTAATTAAATTCAAAATTCATCAGAAAAGTCTCTTATAAAACTAAGGAAAGGCAATTTGTGTCCCAGGACAGATTCTTTCCGATTGTTTTGCCACCATACGTGCCCAGCAGGAAGTTCCAGCGTACGAGTACAGCGGGCAGGGCAGGGCATGGCTAAAAGACAAATGAGGGGTCCACGCTCTTGACATTATTTGTGCGCTGCTGAACCGTCTGTAATTATGGCTTCACACAAGAGCGCTCTTTACATGCTGCATGTTTGTAGCTACGATCTTGTGGGGTTACATCATACTAAAGGGAAGCTGTTCACGGCACCATGAAATAACATAATTCCCAGCCGGATTTGTGTCGTCTATCACCTCCAGCACACCTCACAGCTAGCGCAGGGCTCAAAGGCAACACTCTCTGTGGCATTCCAGTCCTGCCAATTGCACATGTAACAATTAACGCAAAATCTATACGACCGTGATGTAATGCTGTAACGCAGCTCGACCATCACATCTTTCGTTGTCACAGTACATCGAAGTTTACTGTTAATGGAGTTAAAAGTCCCCTTTGAACTACTGCTAATTCCTCAGTGTAGTTCTTTGCAAGTCTGGGAGTGAACTGTCCAACATTCTATGGATACTTTCACACTATATGCGCGCGATAAGAAGAGCGATCGGGCTCCAAGCTTTCATTTGTTTAACTCCGTAAACATAGATCACAACTTTGAAGTTTGAAATGCGCTATACACTGACATCTATTGGCTAATACGCTAAGCTTTATTCTGATCAATTTCGAGGTTAGATAGCTAACCAGTTTACAACAATCGTATGTTAGAATTAGAATTTTAGTTCGTCCTTGGCGACATATAATTTACGTCAAAATGCATAAATACAGTATATACTTAAAGTCAAATTGATTACATACAATATACACAGTAAGCAGCTTTTCTATGGTTTCATGTGCTATTTGTATAGAATAATTTACTACAAGAAATGTCATTATATAAATATTATAGGTTTGTGAACGTACTATGCTCCCAGTGTTCATTTACATGGTTATAGTTCTAAAAATTCATTAACCGTATAAAAGCAAGGTGCATGCAAAAATTTCTTAACCATATTCTCAAAGTGTTTTTATGATGCAGCTTGTTTAAATGAATTTGGAAGTTTATTATTCGAGGGATGTTCAATAAAGAATGATCATAATTTTTACGGTCATAATTTTTGGCAATAAAATTCAATCTTATTATATTCTGTTAGCTTAATGTAAAACAAACACACCGTAGGAGTTTCATTGTTGGTACTCCTGGTATCCGCCTCTCAGAACTACGTTCAGTATCGCCTACCGCTGCAATGGAGGTAACATGCAGTTAAAGTTGATGTTAGAGGAGGATCCAGAGTTTCTTTCAAACGTAATCACTGATGAAACTCGGCTACATCATTTTGATCCTGAGAGCAAACAGCAAAGCTCAGTGTGGAAATCTCCTTTATCACCAACCCCCAAAAACAAAAGTGGTTGCTTCTCCTGGAAAAGTTATGGTCATCTCATTCTTTGATATTCATGGAATGGTTTATCAGCATGTTGTACCTGCACTCACATCAGTAACTGGACAATACTACAGGGATGTCCTGAAAAAATTGCAAGTGCATATCAGGTGCAAAAGACCACATTTCCCTGAAGCAGGCTGCATGCTGCACCACGATAATGCGTGGCCGCATATTGCCAATGTTGTTGCTGAATATCTTGCAGAAATCAACGTGAAGTGTAACCCTCACCCTCCTTATACTCCGCATTAGGTCCCATGTGACTATTTTCTACTCCCTAACTTGAAGAAAAGCCTTCATGGGAGGCATTATCCATCATCAGAAGCAGTGGTGAAAGCCCCGGAGGCGATTTTGAAGGATCTCTCAAAAAATGGTTTCCAGCATGTCTTTGAAGACTGGCAGAAACGCTGGGACAAGTACATCGCATTCAGGGGAGACTATTTTGTGAAGGACCATCCTAATTATGAGTATGAATAAAGGCACGTTGTCAAAAAAATTGTGACCATTCTTTATCGAACAGCCGTATTATAACATTATCCCTTTGTAGTTAAAGCTTCCTTCATAAAGGCTCGTTTGGTGTGCTCGAATTGCCAGTTTATACTTGTTACGAGTGTGGTGGTAATGTACATAGCATTTACTTGAAAATGATTTATATTTGTATGAACATTTGTGGATGTTATGGCTCTCGAAAGGGAACACATTATTATTTGTCTACCTCCGTATAACTGACCTGAATGCAATTGAGCTGGTGTGGGCAAAACTAAGGAATGTTCTTAGAGGATGCAACGTTGCTTGTGATATCTTCGCTTATCTTACACGCTATTTTGCTGAACTGTGTTTTTCAGGGTTCACCACACTGCATAAACAAATAGCTTTAGCTTTCGCCTCTTCCCCTCTGCCGGCAAAACACCGAATATCCAGCGCTCGTCTTATCTTGCGCGTACTGTACGTAGAAACCGCATTTCACTATACTTTGGCCTTGCATCTTATTAACTATCCAAATTTTTTTAGGGAATTAAGGCGGTTGAATTATATAAAATCCTTATAGATCTTGTTTCTTTGAAGAGTTTGGAGTTTTCATATTCTCTACTATCTTATCATTAGTATGCAGAAGTGTTGTACTCTAACCAGTACTTAATTTTTCCACCTCAAATAAACGTTCTGAGCTTATTTTAATAAAGAAATCAGATAATGAACCATGTTATCAGTGTGTATTTGTGTAAATTTAGTAATTCAAAACAAACTTTCGGGTAAACATCAGACTTATTTTTATGTTTATGTTCACATCATACGATAAGAAGACTTCGACCGACTTCGACTTCGACCTTATTAATTATGGTGTTTTGTTATTATTACACGGCCAAAAATTACAAAGAGGCACACATGCCTAAACACACACGAAGCATTTTCAGAAGTAATAGTTTCTTTTTAAGTAATTCAATCTTAAAATACATAGCTGGTTCGAAAAGTCTCCAAACTAATATACAAAACACACATTTTTTCAGATTTTTGTATATCCTTAATTTTTCTTTCAACATAGTCTCCCTGTAACTCTATACACTTATCTCAGCGATGCTCCCTCACTGAAACACGTCCAAATAGTACTCGACGTTTTTCAACATAGTCTCCTTGTAACTCTACACACTTCTCCCAGCGATGCTCCCATCTCTGTAACCCGTCCAAATAGTACTCGGCGTTTTTCAACATAGTCTCCTTGTAACTCTACACACTTCTCCCAGCGATGCTCCCATCATGTAACCCGTCCAAATAGTACTCGGCGTTTTTCAACATAGTCTCCGTGTAACTGTACACACTTCTCCCAGCGATGCTCGCATCTCTGTAACCCGTCCAAATAGTACTCGGCGTTTTTCAACATAGTCTCCGTATAACTCTACAGACTTCTCCCAGCGATACTCCCATCTCTGTAACACGTCCACATAGTACTCGACGTTTTTCAACATAGTCTCCGTGTAACTCTACAGACTTCTCCCAGCGATACTCCCATCTCTGTAACACGTCCACATAGTACTCGACGTTTTTCAACATAGTCTCCGTGTAACTCTACAGACTTCTCCCAGCGATGCTCGCATCTCTGTAACCCGTCCAAATAGTACTCGGCGTTTTTCAACATAGTCTCCGTATAACTCTACAGACTTCTCCCAGCGATACTCCCATCTCTGTAACCCGTCCAGATAGTACTCGACGTTTTTCAACATAGTCTCCGTGTAACTCTACAGACTTCTCCCAGCGATGCTCCCATCTCTGTAACGCGTCCAAATAGTACTCGACGTTTTTCAACATAGACCCCTTATAGCTCTACACACTTCTACCAGCGATGCTCCTATCTCTGTAACCCGTCCAAATAGTACTCGACGTTTTTATCTGCAAAATATTTGTTCACGAAAGTGATATCCTCTACATTTGACGAAAATCTCTGTCCGCGGAGGAAATTATCAAATGAGGGGACAAAATGAAGTCGCTTGGGACTATATATGTTGAGTAAGGTGGATGGTCAATCAATTCATACGGTATTTCATGCCTATTCGCCGTTGCAACCGTTGATGTTTGAGACGGTACGTTTTCTTGGTATAACAGGATTTTCTTTTTCTACAAATGTGGCCCTTTACCCGCAAGTTCTGCCTTCAGCTTGGCAAGTAATGATGCGTAGTATGTTGCTGTAATGCTTTTTCCTTTTTGAAGATAATCGATTAAAGTAACTCCATAACTACCCCAAAAAAGTCGCCAACACTTTCCCAGCCGAAGAAACAGATTTTTTTTTTTTTTTTTTTTTTTTTTTTTGAGCCGGTTCCCCCTTTGCAGATCACTGTTTGGGCTGTATTTTTGTTTCGAGCGTATAATGATGTATCCAAGTTTCATCTACAGTAATTAATCGGCGCCAAAACTCAGATTTATTGCGCCTAAACTGCGCCAACAGAGCGTTGGAAATGTTCATTCCAACACGTTTTTGGTCTAACGTGTGCAAACGCAGCATTCAACCCGTGGAAAGCTTTCTCATGTTTAAATGTTGATTTAATATGTGACAAATATGTACTTTTAACATATTTATAGCCTCTGCTATCTCTCTCACTTTAATTCGGCGGTCGTCTGGCAGCATTTGCGGTACTTTGGCAATGTTTTCATCGGTAGTTGCAGTTTTGGATGTCCGAACGTTCATCGTCTCCCAAGCTCTTACGGCCACGTTTAAATTCAGCTGCCCCAACTTACAATGTGGTAAATGATGGTGCAGAGTCTTCATACACAGAGTCCAACTCATGTTGGATTTGTGTAGGCGCATAGCCTCAATTTTGTCCAGTTTCATAAAAGCATGCACATCTACTCACTCAAACGATTGTTACATCATAACTGAGCGACCAAAATGGCTGAAGCTTTGGTGAGTATTTATCAACACAGGGAAAAGAAAGTTCACTAGCTTCTATTTACGAGTGCTGCCAATTTCATGTTGAGATCGAAAATTATTCAGAACACCCTCGTACTATGAGATGTATGATAAAACTATTTTAAAGACAGTTGAATCTTATGGTATGTTTAATAGTAACGTTAGTCAGAACACTTTGTAATGGAGCACCTAGAGAGCATGTTAATGTAACAGAGAGGCTTTTCAAGAGCCTATATGTTTCAATTACTTTTAATTACTTTTGCGTGCCTACCATATTTATTGTACTCCATCCAAAATTGTGTACTTCGTCGATATTTTATCACAAATGAAAAATTTTGAGGTGCGTTATTTTTAACTGTTCTAAAGACATTGGTCCGTCCGTCAGTTCATTATTTCAAAATGTGTGCATTGTGTACAGTGTAATGAGAATTCCTTAAAGACCGTATTTTTATATTGAGTTCAGTATTTTCCAGAAAGTCTGTACAGCACATTTACTATTAAATGGCTATCCTTTTTTATTATTTTCATATCAATGACTCTATCTATTTTGATTAAAATAATACTTAAGACCTTTTCGCAAACAATTAAATTTTTATCCTGAATATTGTGTACATGTCCTGTAAACAAAAGATAGATCATTATAACAAAATTACGATAACTTCATTAAGCATTCGTTTGTTTTGCTTTGGATTTTCCCATTCCGTTTAAGAAGCACAAAAGTCGTAATTAATGCTGTATACCGCAAGCCTACACCCACCAATCTATATAGGAACGCTTACAGTTTTCATCATAAATCTCAACGACTGGGAGCTCTCAATACACTGGCCTACAGAGCTTTGTCTATCTCTGATCCCAGCCAATTAAAACAAGAATTACAGAACCTGAGACTCACTTTCCGTCAAAACGGCTACTCCGAATATGACGCTGAAGCCTCGATCACCAAAGCTAGGAAAGGAAAACCTGTAATGCAGCAAGCGTCAGATAAGCCTACCGCTACAGTCTGCATCCCGTTTACCGGCAAACTATCTGGCAGAATCAGCAGCCTCGATCACCAAAGCTAGGAAAGGGAAAACTGTAATACAGCAAGCGTCAGATAAGTCTACCGCTACCACCTACATCCCGTTTACCGGCAACCTATCCGGCAGAATCAGCAGAATTCTCTATCACCAAAGCTAGGAAAGGGAGACCTGTAATACAGCAAGCGTCAGATAAGCCTACCGCTACAGTCTACATCCCATTTACTTGCAATCTATCCGGCAGAATCAGCAGAATTTTCGATCACCAAAGCTAGGAAAGGGAAACCTGTAATACAGCAAGCGTCAGATAAGCCTACCGCTACAGTCTACATTCCGTTTACCAACAATCTATCCGGCAGAATCAGCAGAATTCTCGATCACCAAAGCTAGGAAAGGGAAGCCTGTAATACAGCAAGCGTCAGATAAGCCTACCGCTACAGCCTACATCCCGTTTACTGGCAATCTATCCGGCAGAATCAGCAGAATTGTCGCCTACTACAACGTCAGGATCATCCACAAGCCACCTCCGAAGATTAAACATCTGTTGAAAATAGTGAAAGACAAACTGGACTTCCAGTGTGTACCGCATTTCCTGTGAATTTCAGACACCGTATATAGGACAAACCGGAAGGACCATCGCTAGTGGAATTATCGAACGTGAACGGAACATTCGTTTAATGCAACCTGAGATGTCTGGATTGGCAGAGCATTGGTTTGATAACAACCATAGAGCCAACTTTCGGGAGACGACTATCTTGGCAAAATACAACAGTTACTGGGAGTGGAGAGTTAAGGAGGCTTTGGCCATTTCCTCCGAGAGGAGCGCCCTTAATCGTGATGCTGGATTTTAGAAAGTGGCCTTAAAATTGAAATACGATGGCTTAAGAACCGCGGATCTATACACCTTTCATCATCAAGTAAAGTATTTAACGTAACTAGTTTTATACACCCACGCCATCTCCTGACCTCGCATTTAATTTACTGACAACAGTATTTTGTGCAGTAATGCTAGTATTGATAGTGTTTTGTCTTTGTTTATATTAGTGTTATATCCAGTGATACGTTTGTGGTTATTACATTTATTATAATATCCTGATGATGGGAGAGATGTACGCTTTTTATCCTCAATTCATCTAGCTTGATTCCCGAGAAGATATCGAACTTCTCTTCCCGATATCATGCAAGAGCTCGTATATTTTTTTCATCCAGAGAATCATTTTTAAAATTAACATAGAGCTCATGTGCTACTCAACCTTTATAAATTGTATAGAAGAGGTATAATAATAAAACAACAGGGGCAGAGAAAGTGACGTCATAACTCATAACAATTTTCTTGCCTTTTTATTCATAATTAACAAATGACAGTCACGTGGGCGTCCACCCACGTACGCACAACAATATACGCACCGAAAAAGAATACTGCTTCAGGGAGTCTATCTCATATGTCCTTTCTGTCACAGTTAGACTAGGGATTACGAAGAGCTAATGAGACTGCCTGTAGATACGTATTTGCATATTACTAATGAGAGATGACCTGTCGAAATTTGTACGAAAGCATGAGAGCAGTGTCGTTTCTGAACAAATGAATATTTCTGCACTGGATTATTTATTATTTTTGGAAAATAAAATATAATTTCCCAATTGAATTTATTCATATACGTTACAATATTTAAAAAGCTTTAAAAACCCTGCATTTAACCAGTTTTGATAATTCTGTTTAATGCACTTCAAATTTTGTGGGATTGCCATGAAATTAATACATCATTCATTGATCTATGCCGTTTGTGTGTTGCACTTGCATGACTTTCTCTGATTACTTAAATGTTAATCACGATAATTAATTAATATTACTCAAGATAAGACTATAGATAAGTATTATTTTATCGCATATGTCCCTGTAGATACAAGTTGCAGCCTTCACGATTGTAGGCTTAAAGGAAAAGTCAGAAGGGAAGCTCCTTCCTTCCTTGCTTCCTTCCATCCATCCTTCCTTCCTTCCTTCCATCGTTCCATCCATCCTTCCTTCCTTCCTTCCTTCCATCCATCCATCCATCCTTCCTTCCATCCATCCTTCCATCCAGCCTTCCTTCCTTCCTTTCATCCTTCCATCCATCCTTCCTTCCTTCCTACCTTCCATCCATCCTTACTTCCTTCCATTCTTCCATCCAGCCTTCCTTCCTTCCTTTCATCCTTCCATCCATCCATCCTTCCTTCCATCCTTTCATCCAGCCATCCTTCCATCCATCCTTCCATCCATCCTTCTTTCCTTCCATCCTTCCATCCATCCTTCCTTCCTTCCATCCTTCCATCCAGCCTTCCTTCCTTCCTTTTATCCTTCCATCCATCCACCCTTCCTTCCATCCTTCCATCCAGCCTTCCTTCCTTCCATCCTTCCATCCAGCCTTCCTTCCTTCCTTTCATCCTTCCATCCATCCATCCTTCCATCCAGCCATCCTTCCATCCATCCTTCCTTCCTTCCAGCCATCCTTCTATCCAGCCTTCCTTCCTTCCATCCATCCTTCCATCCAGCCATCCTTCCATCCATCCTTCCATCCATCCTTCCTTCCTTCCATCCTTCCATCCAGCCTTCCTTCCTTCCTTTCATCCTTCCATCCATCC
This sequence comes from Mantis religiosa, assembly GCA_030765055.1. Lineage (NCBI taxonomy): Eukaryota > Metazoa > Arthropoda > Insecta > Mantodea > Mantidae > Mantis > Mantis religiosa. The sequence goes on from CM060949.1 coordinate 12,928,757, forward strand.
TTCCTTCCTACCTTCCATCCGTCCTTCCTTCCTTCCATCCTTCCATCCATCCTTCCTTCCATCCTTCCATCCAACCTTCCTTCCTTCCATCCTTCCATCCATCCTTCCCTCGTTCCTTCCTTTCATCCTTCCATCCATCCTTCCTTCCTACCTTCCTTCCTTCCTTCCTTCCATCCTTCCATCCTTCCATCCATCCTTCCTTCCTTCCTTCCTTGCTTTCTTCTATCCATCCTACTTTCCTGCCATCCTTCCATCCATACATCCTTTCTCGCGCCCTCCCTCCCTTTCTTCCTTCCTTCCATCATTCCTTCCAACCTCCATTCCTCCCTTCCTGCCTTCAACCCCCCTTCCCCACCCTTCATTTCCTCCTTCCCTCCCTTCCGCTCTCCTTCTTTCCCTCCCTCCTTCCCTCCCTCTTTCCTTCCCTCCCACCCTCCTTCCTACCCTCCCTCTTACTTCCCTCCCTCCTTCCTTTCTTCCCTCCTTCCTTACCTCCCCCCTTATTTCACTACCTCCTTCCTCACTTACCTCCCTCCCGCTCTCCTTCCTTCCCTCCCTCCTGCCTTCCCACCTTCCTTCCCTCCCTCCTTCTTACCCTCCCTCTTCCTTCCCGCCCTCCTTCCTTCCCTCCCTCCTTTCTTCCTTCTCTCCCTGCCTGTCTTTGTTTGTTTGTTCTTTTCTCACTTGCCCATAGAGTGCGTAGTGATGCTTCTATTCTTCCTGACATACTGAATGAAGATTACACCAAATATTAATATTTCGGTGTTCAGTGAACCAAAATTATACCTTCTTTTAAGATGTGATCGCACAAATGACTGGATGAGATGAGGGACAGCGTGAGTGAGAGAGTGAGTGAGTGAGTGAGTGAGTGAGTGAGTGAGTGAGTGAGTGAGTGAGTGAGTGAGTGAGTGAGTGAGTGAGTGAGTGAGTGAGTGAGTGAGTGAGTGAGTGAGTGAGTGAGTGAGTGAGTGAGTGAGTGAGTGAGTGAGTGAGTGAGTGTGTATGTGTGTGTGAGGAAGCTATAAGTAAAAAATGAATAGTCACATGCCCAACACACTGAGAAAGTATTTAAGTTGGTCATAGTACCGTATGTATCATGCTTTTTCTTTTTTGTTGTAATTTACGTCCTCCAACGTTAAGTCATATCGGACGTTGAATGGAATGGGTGAAATGATGTTCAAATGAGCCTGGGGTCCATGGAGCTTAGAGTTACCCCACATTTGTCTTTCAGGATAAGGGAAATCCCCGGGAAAAAACCTTATCCTGGAAACACCCTGACCGAGATTCGAACTTGGAACCTCTTGAACGTGAGGCGGGTGCACGGGACCAAGCTCTATGTGGTTGCGTGGTGAGGGAGAGGTCGTTAAGGTACTAAGGTACCGTAGCTTACTATGGCTGAGGCTACAAAGCCTATTCGTAAACTAGATCTTGTGGTCTGTATTGAGGATCGTCAGTTGATTTGGAACATCACGAAAATGTGACAAAGAATCCATACAAAACTCTTTCAATTTTACAATAAAGCAGGCAACAAAGAGAATAGTAGATTATTGATCAGAATGTTTCATTCTGAGAATTAAAATAGAGGGTTAACAACTTCAAAAGCAAACTGGAGGTTCTGTTGTATTTTTAGCACCAAGACAATATAAAAATGTTTGTTGATGAATTTGATAAATGTGTTCTCCAGAATATTGTTCCGGAATTCCAAAGACTACAGAATTTAATTCTAAGTGCAAAGAAACTCGTGCCGATTGTTAAGCAGTAGACACATTGTTTTTGGGGTAGAAAATTTTGCATAAGAATTAAAAAATATTAGCTTAAAGTGAAGAAAATGTGAAAGAAAACAGATTTTAACTGAGAACCAGAAATTGTGCAGTAGAGTCATGAATAATATACATATCTTCAAGATATTCTTAAGAAGCAAGCCAGGTGAAAAGACGAATAGAAATCAACATTTTGGGAGCGTACATATCTCCCATTATCAGGATATTTTAATAAATGTTATAACCAAAAATTTATGACTGGATATAATAAAAATAACAACGAAGACAAAACACTATTAATACTCATATCACTGATCAAAGACAGTTTTCAGTAAATTAAATGCCATGTCAAGAAATGAGTGAGTATAGAAAATTAATTGAGTTAAAGAAATGTAACCACTTAAGTTGGTTATCAAACTCTATGGATCTGTGCTTCTTAAGTCAGCGGATTTCCATTTTGACGCCGCTTTGCAAGAGGAGCTAAACAGAAATCCAGCATCACGACTAAGCATGGCTCCAACCTTAGTTGTCCTGTATGCTGACGACACTGTTTTATTTTACTCTCACTCTGATCTACATTCTGCTGTACGAAACTTACAGCTCTCTCTTGATCGCCTCGTTCAATGGTGTCAAAATTGGTGCATCTCCCTTAATACCCAGAAAACTGAAGCCAAGATTCTTACTTTACGCCGCTATAATCCCCCTCCGCCTATACGCCTTCTGTCTGATCATCTGCCGTGGCTCCCTTGACCTACACCAGTCAAGTACCTTGGAGTGTTACTGGACACTCGGCTTACGTGGAAGCCTCATATTGACCGCACCATTACCCTGGCATCCGCTCGTCTTTCACAACAGTCTCCATTATTTCACAAACATACTTCACTTGCTTTAGAATCTTCACTGCTCCTATACAAATCTCTGGTTCCACCTCCTATTACTTATGCCTGCCAGGTCTGGGGGGCTGCCAGTACTTGTCACCTGAGGCGTCTACAGGTCATCCAGAGTCGATTCTTGCGAATTGCCACCAAAGCTCCTTGGTTTGTCCGTAACCAGCAGCTGCGTCATGAGCTGGGACTTCTTCCTCTCCACCATTTCATCCGCCAGATTCCTCGACGCTTCTTCTACAATCTACGCCACGTCCCAGGAGCTGTCAGGTATAACATCGGCGTCCGAAGTCGCCGGCCAACCCGACTGAAGCGACGACTACCACAGGACCTGCTTTACAGTGATGACACTTCCACTTCAGAATAATCTACTGTTTCAATTTATCGTTTCTATTCTTCTGTTCTACAATGTAAATTCTCACTATGGAAGTATGTATACCATTTTATTAGTTCAGTGCCACATTTATATTAGTGCAATAACACTAATAAATATATTAAATATATTAAAAACGATTAAGCAAGCTCCTTTCGGAAGAAATAGCCAGAGCTTCCTTACTGTCGCTCCCAGTAACTGCTGCACTTTGCTAAGATGGTCGTCTCCCAAAAGTAGGCTCTATGGTCGTTATCAAAACAATGTTCTGCCAGTCCAGACTTCTCAGGTTGCATTAAACGAATGCTCCGTTCATGTTCGTTTATTCTAGTAGCGATCCTAGTAGCGATCTACTTCCTTCTAGTCTCACCTAACAACATTACATCACGTATACAACACAAACTTCCAAGGTCGATGACAATAACAAACAGCTCTTGTTACAACAACACTCTTGTTGCACACTTCACAGCTGTTACTCGTTTTACTACTGATTCTTAGCGATTCGTCGCCTTCTTAAATACCTCATTGATAAATTCCAGACTCTTCTGCAAAAATAAAGAAACCGAATATTCTATCACATTCCATAAGCGTAACTAAATCTATGCCGGCAAGTCATTCATCACAGCTATCTTCCTTCATTTGCCTACCCTTTGTGTACACTAGCCGCGCTATTTTTAACTGCTTATGCAAGCTCCTTATTACCGTGAAATATTATCCGCCGTTATGCATGTTACCGCGACATTACGGTGTCCCACATTGATATGGAATGCGGTTCATTCTCGGAACTTGGAAGTCCAGTTTGTCTTTCACCGACCTAACCAGATGTTTAATCTTCGGAAGTGGCTTGTGGATGTTCCTGATGTACTTGGCGAGAATTCTGGTGATTCTGCCGGATAGATTGCCGGTAAACGGAATGCAGGCTGTAGCGGTAGGCTTATCTGACGCTTGCTGTATTACAGGTTTCCCTTTCCTAGCTTTGGTGATAGAGAATTCTGCTGATTCAGCCGGATAGATTGCCAGTAAACGGGATGTAGGTGGTAGCGGTAGGCTTATCTGACGCTTGCTGTGTTACAAGTTTCCCTTTCCTAGCTTTGGTGATCGAGAATTCTGCTGATTCTGCCGGATAGATTGCCGGTAAACGGGATGTAGGCTGTAGCGGTAGTCTTATCTGACGCTTGCTGTATTACAGGTTTCCCTTTCCTAGCTTTGGTGATCGAGAATTCTGCTGATTCTGCCGGATAGATTGCCGGTAAACGGGATGTAGGTGGTAGCGGTAGGCTTATCTGACGCTTGCTGTATTACAGGTTTTCCTTTCCTAGCTTTGGTGATCGAGAATTCTGCATATTCTGCCGGATAGATTGCCGGTAAACGGGATGCAGGCTGTAGCGGTAGTCTTATCTGACGCTTGCTGTATTACAGGTTTCCCTTTCCTAGCTTTGGTGATCGAGAATTCTGCTGATTTTGCCGGATAGATTGCCGGTAAACGGGATGTAGGCTGTAGCGGTAGTCTTATCTGACGCTTGCTCTATTACAGGTTTCCCTTTCCTAGCTTTGGTGATCGAGAATTCTGCTGATTTTGCCGGATAGATTGCCGGTAAACGGGATGCAGGCTGTAGCGGTAGGCTTATCTGACGCTTGCTGTTTTACAGGTTTCCCTTTCCTAGCTTTGGTGATAGAGAATTCTCCTGATTCAGCCGGATAGATTGCCGGTAAACGGGATGTAGGCTGTAGCGGTAGGCTTATCTGACGCTTGCTGTATTACAGGTTTCCCTTTCCTAGCTTTGGTGATAGAGAATTCTCCTGATTCAGCCGGATAGATTGCCGGTAAACGGGATGTAGGCTGTAGCGGTAGGCTTATCTGACGCTTGCTGTATTACAGGTTTTCCTTTCCTAGCTCTGGTGATCGAGAATTCTCCTGATTCAGCCGGATAGATTGCCGGTAAACGGGATGTAGGCTGTAGTGGTAGGCTTATCTGATGCTTGCTGTATTACAGGTTTCCCTTTCTTAACTTTCATTCTTGAACATGAACGAACCATTCGATTTATGCAACCTGAGAAGTCTGGGCTGGCAGAGCATTGGTTTGATAACCACCATAGTGCTAATATTCGGGAGGTGACCACTTGACAAAATGCAACAGTTACCGGGGGCGGAGGGTTAAGGAAGCTTTGACCATATCTTCCGAGAGGAGCAAGCCTAATCGTGATGTTGGATTTCTGTTTAGCTCCTCTTAGAAAGCGGCCTTAATATGGAAATTTGTCGACTTAAAAAGCACATATCCATAGAGCTTTATATTTAAGTTAATCGTTGTGTTTCTTTGACCCAATTAATTTTCTAAACTGACGCCATCTCCTGACCACGCATTTAATTTACTGAAAACGGTCTTTTGTTGAGTGATGCAAGTATTGGTAGCTTTTTGTGTTGGTTGATATTTGTGTTATATCAAGTTAAAGATTTCGTGGTTATAACAATTATTAAAATATTCTGATGGTGCCAGAGATGTACGCTCCCAAAACTTCGATTTCTGGTCGTCTTTTCACCTGGCTTGTTACCCGAAAAATCTTTAACATATTCATCATCAGGAAAGCTACAGGTCATACGTCATACATTGTGAAACTTTGCGAGTATCTGGAAGGAACCTCACTTCTTTAGATGGCACTTGGTTGGACAGCTACGTAACCGTGAAAAGGTTTATGAATGGAGCGAAAGTTCTCTTCAAGGCAGGAAGCACCAGTGATAAATGATATACCAAAATTTTTAGCAACGTTTGAAAGAAATACTTGTAACACACATCTCAAATTCCTCACTTATAGTTTTGGACAACCCTCTATAACATTCAGCCTTGTCTGGAAAGTGCCCAAATCAATATTCTACGGAGAAAGAGATAGTTCTTTTCTTGCGGAAACAGGGTGTTAATTGTCATGAAGTTATGAGGAATGGCAATTTATTACACCTTCTGGGACTCCATCCTACCAAAAAAGAAAGACAGAATTAATAGGTTTCCTCTAGTTTAAGACACATGCCAGTTACATTAAGAGCAAATATGTGCTATCTAAACCTTATCTATTTAGCCTGGTATAAAGTAACACATTTATATGAGAAACCGCAATATCGACGAAAACTTGAGTTTACAGAAACTGCACGATTTTACACAAGAGGTCATCGAAGCGCTAACGGAAGCCGACTGGGTAGGATTTTGTAAAACAGTGAAGAAAACAGAAGCTAAATACTGGAAAAATGACGCAATTGTTGGATGTTATATATGAATTTAATGTGAACGTGGCTCAGATGACAACAATGAGCTCGCCGTTTTTCAACATAGTCTCCTTGTAACTCTACACACTTCTCCCAGTGATGTTCTCATCTCTGTAACCCGTCCAAATAGTACTCGGCGTTTTTCAACATAGTCTCCTTGTAACTCTACACACTTCTCCCAGTGATGCTCCCATCACTGTAACACGTCCAAATACTACTCGGCGTTTTTCAACATAGTCTGCTTGTAACTCTACACACTTCTCCCAGCGATGCTCTCATCTCTGTAACCCGTCCAAATAGTACTTGGCGTTTTTCAACATAGTCTCCTTGTAACTCTACACACTTCTCCCAGCGATGCTCCCATCCCTGTAATACGTCCAAATAGTACTCGGCGTTTTTCAACATAGTCTCCTTGTAACTCTACACACTTCTCCCAGCGATGTTCCCATCTCTGTAACCAGTCCAAATAGTACTCGGCGTTTTTCAACATAGTCTCCTTGTAACTCTACACACTTCTCCCAGCGATGCTCCCATCTCTGTAACACGTCCAAATAGTACTCGGCGTTTTTCAACATAGTCTGCTTGTAACTCTACACACTTCTCCCAGCGATGCTCTCATCTCTGTAACCCGTCCAAATAGTACTTGGCGTTTTTCAACATAGTCTCCTTGTAACTCTACACACTTCTCCCAGCGATGCTCCCATCCCTGTAATACGTCCAAATAGTACTCGGCGTTTTTCAACATAGTCTCCTTGTAACTCTACACACTTCTCCCAGCGATGTTCCCATCTCTGTAACCAGTCCAAATAGTACTCGGCGTTTTTCAACATAGTCTCCTTGTAACTCTACACACTTCTCCCAGCGATGCTCCCATCTCTGTAACACGTCCAAATAGTACTCGGCGTTTTTTCAACATAGTCTCCTTGTAACTCTACACACTTCTCCCAGCGATGTTCCCATCTCTGTAACACGTCCAAATAGTACTCGGCGTTTTTTCAACATAGTCTCCTTGTAACTCTACACACTTCTCCCAGCGATGCTCCCATCTCTGTAACACGTCCAAATAGTACTCGGCGTTTTTCAACATAGTCTCCTTGTAACTCTACACACTTCTCCCAGCGATGTTCCCATCTCTGTAACACGTCCAAATAGTACTCGGCGTTTTTCAACATAGTCTCCTTGTAACTCTACACACTTCTCCCAGCGATGCTCCGATCTGTGTAACCCGTCCAAATATTACTCGTGTTTTCATCTCGAAAATAATTGTTGATGAAGGTGTTTGTCTTTTCATTTGATGAAAATCTCTGTATTCCGATCGCAATTTACAGATGAGGGAACAGAAACAAGTCGCTTGGAGCTAGATCTGGCGAGTAAGGCGGATGGTGAAGCAGTTCAAACCATAATTCAAGTAATTTTGCCATTGCAGCCACTGAGGTGTGAGAAGGTGCGTTGTCTTGATGAAACAAAATTTTCTTTTTCTGCAAATGTGTCCGTTTTCCCGCAAGTTGTGCCTTCAGCTTGTCAAGTAATGATGTATGATCCTGTAATGCTTTTTCCATTTTGAAGATAATTGTTTAAAATAACGCAATGACTATCCTAAAAACAGTCGCCATTACTTTCCCAACCAAATAAATAAAAAAAAATAAAGTTTTTGCCTTTTCGGAGTGCTGCAAATTTTATGTTGAGGTCTGAAGCTTTCCAGAGCACCCTCGTAATTTGCATTACAGTAGTATACTTTTGCATTATATTGCAAATATTAAACGCTTGTGTTACACAGCATGCTATATCTTGAAACTTTGCTCGTTTCTTTAACAAGTCGGATACTTTTCAGACAATCTATGTATTTGAATACCGAATACCCCAAAGTGTGTTGGAAATGTTTGTGGGTGCAGAAGTGCAAAGTTTTATTCGTTCTACTACATCTTGGAAAATTAATATATCATTAAAGACAGACGTCTTTGCAATAAAATATGCTGAACCTATAATAGACAATTGGAGTTTATTGTTATGTAATTCTGTTGTCTGCTTTCTTTTCTGGGTGTACTGCAATATGTGCATCATATTAATATCTCTGCAAATCACTCATAGCTACCAAGTAATACTTTTTGCCACTTTGATTCGTGTAAATATAATTTTACCTCAATAAAAGTCAACAAGTGTTAATCGGTGCTTTTATCACTGTAATTAGTAATTTTCCAGAACAGTAGAGGATTTACAATTACAAAATGGATTAAAAATTGAATGTGACATTGCCTTTCATTTGGAAATATTACAAACGGTTTGAAGATACATTAAGCATAAATTTTCAGGTGGATTAAAGCACTGAAGTGTCACATAAATTTATTGGAGGATTAAATATTGATAGCTGCTTTCTTAAAGTTATTTGTAATGCAATAGTGACGTGTACGTACAAGCATAGTTATTGTGATACTAGCTAAGATGTTTTGAAAACTAGGCTGAAAATTACTACCACTTTTACATGTCGTAATCTGATAATTAGATAGGTACAAAATATACAACTAAAATGTACCTTGGGATGTCATTATATATTCAGGCATTACAGTGGTGGGCCCTAATCTGTTTCGCCTTCTTTATTCTAACTTGTAACAGTATTACTGATAATATAATAGCTATAATATATTGGTATATTACAATATATAGAGGCCAATAAATAAAATTAATAAATAGATTAAATGAAAACTCTACTGCGCATAAAGTCTGTATAGTCAACGCGAATGCATTTGCCTCCCAAAGGAAACGAACTCTTAGTGACCGTCATAAATCTATCTCCACACTTCAGAAAGGGAACATTGTCGTTGAGGACCAATAGCAACCCTGATTTTCTCGAAATGCCAGTTGTATGTTTACTCCACGTGGAGTCTCAGTTGCCAAAGTTCCAACTTCCAGTTGATCTGTTTCATTACGTGCAGAAATTCGATATGTGTCACGATGTGGAGACCATAGGAGGAAAATGCGGTGGTAAATGCAAATGAAGTAGTAGATAACTTTCAGTCAAGTGAAAATAATCAAGGTGATGACAATAGTGTGAATAACTGGGCCGAGTTATATTACTGGAAAAGCCTCAAAAAACAAAGTTATAACGTGAACTGTTTCTAAGAAAATGCAAGCGCTTGTTTTGAACACATATAAATATGTGCTGACAAATAATCTTGGTAAGGGGTCGTGCAATGAACCTGATGATAAATTCTGGGTGTTCAGAGAAATACAGTAAGAAATATTGTGACGAAAGGAATACCAAAGACGCCGATCAAGTGGGGAAACAGAAGGAAACGTTTCTCTAACGTAGATAATTTTACATGCAATTTGATTTGCCGAGAAATTTTCAGATTCTATGCAAAAGGGAGAGCGCCCACCTTAGACGAATTGGTTGCACATTTGCAAGAAATTTGTGATTTTCGTTGTTGGCAGTGCACTTTGCGTGGTCTCCTAAAGGACCTGGGTTTCAAATACCGCACTTTGAATAAGATAAGGGTTATTATGGAATCCAGTAGAATTGTACCTTGGCGATATATATTTGTAAAAGCTAAGGACGTTTCACAGTACGATATATATATAAACTAAGGAAGTTTCGCAGTAATGGACATAAGATAATTTTAGTTAATTTATGGTAATTAATCATTTCTTCACACTAGCCGTATATAGGCCAAGGTTTTTAATAGATAGAGTCAACAAGAAAAATTCAATGCCATGGCCGGGATTTGTATCACGGATCTCCTGGTTTCTGTTCAGTCGCTCTAACCCATTGAGCTGCCATGGCCAACGTGCCGTCCTGACATTAAATTCTCCATTTCACTCGTATATTTCCCCGGTAGAGCACTAGAGGCTCTCGCATCCGAGATACACCGTTTGTGGCGACTTACGGCGTGGCGACTTGTGGCGGCTAGTGTGAAGAAATGATTATTTTCCATCAATTAACTAAAATAATAAGAGTTAAATGATGAATCCTGTGACTCAAGTACTTATGATAATAAGTCGCCACAAACGGTGTATCTCGGATGCGAGAGCCCCTAGTGGTATACCGGGCAAATATATGAGTCAAATGCAGAATTTCATGTTACGACGGCACGTTGGCCATGGTAGCTCAATGAGTTAAAGCGACTGGATGGGAACCAGGAGATCCGTGGTTCAAATCCCGGCCATGGCATTGAATTTTTCATGTTGATTCTATCTATAAGATAATTTATTTAAACGAATTCTCGTACGATACCCATGACGTATCGAGAAAGGTGGCAAGCTTGCAGAACCGACTCGGAGAAGGAGGGTCTGTGTAAGGGTTCGTCCAATGAGGCGGACGACGTGCACACGCGTTAACTAAACAGATTTTACGTCAGACGTCGCGCTTCAACAGCAGGACACGCCAATGCCACGCTGTCAGGGAATCGTGCTTTCACTTGCGGCTCCTGGCCCCATTCTCCTTTAACTTTGAACTATAAAGTTAAAAACTAAGATAACCGGTAGTTTCCCTTGGAATGAGAGGCCGGTAGGTTGCTCTGCACTATGTACAGGCTAATTCACTATAACTTTGCCCCATTGCATGTCATCATCATCATCCACGTTTTCGTCGTTGTCTTTGATGTTATTATTCATTCAGCATGGGTAACTGTATTGCTGCGGTTTGTCGCAGCAGTGCTTTTTTTTTTTTTTTTTTTTTTTTTTTTTTGTAATTTTACGTCCTCCAACATTGTCATATAGGACGGTGAATGAAATGGGTGAAATGAGGCTCAAATGGGTCCAGGGTCCATGGAGCTTAGAGCTACCCAATATTCGTCTGTAAGCATAAGCGAAAACCCCGGAAAAAACCTTACCCAGGTAACTCACCCTGACCGGGATTCGAAGTCGGGACCTCTTGATCGTGGGGCAGACATGCTACCATCTACGCTATCGAGGCGGGCCAGCAGTGTATGTTATCCAAATAAGGAGAAATCAAGTCTTCTTTGAGAACTTAGGGGTTATATTTACCTCTAACATAACAGAAATGATTTCTCTTAATTGGACCCAGAGGCTCTGCGCGCTACGTTTTAACTTAAATGAAGATTGCTCCTGAAATCTAACGTTGTTGCAACGCGTCTGGTACATTCATACTTATGCCTTGAGTAAACTGTGGTATGTGGCCCAGATTTTGCCGCTCCCTAAGCAGTTCGCCCAACGTTTTGAGACTCTGCTCGGATACTTCCTGTGGACGGGGAAAGCATATCGAGTTGCTCGCCCGCAACTGCGTCTTTCTCTAAAGAAAGGTGGTTGTGGTCTATTGGATGTTGACAACAAGTGTATGACGCTGTTGGGAAAGAGAGGATTGTCCTCGATACTTGGCAGTGAGTCTACGATTGACAAGAAGTTTTGGTATGACCAGTTACATATCGTGGAGAGACCGACACGGGAATTTAATCGTTTGGTCGCCAAGCTTCGTTCTCTTGAAAATTCCGAGGAGCGAATGGAGAAGTTTCTGACTACCAAGAACCTCTATCGTCACTTGACGAAGCCAGGTATTCAACGACCTAATGTAGAAACAAAATACAGTCGTGACTGGAAATACCTTTGGGCCAATGCAACCAACTGTAACCTTCCGTCGATTTGGAGAGAAACTGTTTATGAAGTGGTTAATGAAACGGTTCCAACCGCAGAAAAGATGTGGCGTCACGGGAGAGTGAATTCGAAGATCTGTGGCGTATGTGTGGAAGATGATACACTTGAGCATCGCTTGTACAACTGTCAGCGGGCTGACTTGATCTGGACCTCCATCCAAGACACATTACATAAACGTCGTCCAGAAGAATTCTTACGTTCAGTACCACAGCTGGTACAACTGGAGTTTCGTTTCAAGGACACGAAATTTCACAATTTTGCTGTGTGGTTAGTTGCTGGTACACTACATTGGCTGCTGAATGTACGGTGAGGAGACACTGTGTTAGGAAAGCACCTACGTATATTTTTGAAGGAGCAGAGATGGAAGAAAACCTTACGTTCTCTGGAGCCATACATTTATCACTTGGAACAAATGCAGATCTAATAACCATCTAAGCAAATAGAACCCTTCATTTGTCTCACAGTGCAAGCCAATAAAACAAGGGAAAAAATTCTTACCCGGTACCCATTCCCGTCTCAAATAAATAAACAAACAAAAAATAAAATAAAATAAAATAAATGTTTAAAAAAAAGAAAAAACGAAAAAAATAATATAGAATAAAAAAAGAACCGAATAGGAACTTACAATTGGGTCATTCTAGATTGTTCTTCTCATCTTCAGCTCTGCAGATAGTGAGGATTGGTTGTATAATATATTTGAAGTACTTTAAATGGGATGCCAAAGGTATTATGGTGTCCTACTTACATGATGCATACGCTAAGCGCTCTTCTTTATTTTATTTTAGGCCAAATATCATTTTGATGCATTTATTGAAGCATAATAAAAGGAGCTGTGAATTCGCAGCTCAGATGTCATTCCAAGATTACTTCGTTAGATTTCAACAATACGTAACCCCTTTCCTCTTTCTCCTGAAAACAGGCGGGTAATACGATATGAGCATATGTAAGTGAACTGAGGGGATTAGCCACCGTGTGGTGGTGACTTTGTGGCCCCACATTGATTTCCCAGTGGTGCCAACTGCTGACTGGAGCCATGGCAATATGCCAGGTCATTATCACTGGGCCCCATGCTGCGTGTCTTTCCTATCCGCATGGATGGAGAACATGAGGACCATTGAAAAGTTTCCCATGTCAAAATCCGCCATTAAAACCGATCACAGATATCACCCGGCAGGAAAATAATCGCGGGTTAGTCTGCCATATGATTGCTGTATTTGGGCTTCAAGCCACGCTTGAGCTTTCTGCTTTCGAATAAAGAAGTTCATATTTTTAATTTCCGTCATTTTACAACTTTACCTGAAGATCAATTTATAATACACAACTAAATCACACGAAGTTTACCAAGGTTAAATACACTGAGATTTGTTCTCATTGCTACTAGTATCATTACGTAAAGTTTACAAAATAATCTAACCTTTTTTACCAATTCAGAATGATAACCCATGCAATATACGGGAAACTTAGATTTTAGGCTAACCAACTTTTGTAAGTTAGCAAATAAATTGAAGTTACTTAACTAACTCAAAGACTGTTTATACAATAAAAATCTATAGAAAATGTTTGTACGCAAAATGCACATTTTGAAACGATTTTAATTCGATTCTTTACTTCCAGTAAGTACCAGCTATAGTCCTCTGAAAATGCTCATCGGAGATATGAGCCAAACGGCTGGAGAATTTTCATCCTCTGGACCACAACCCACAAGCCCGGGAAATGCATTCTGTTGGCTTAACGCCGGCCGTGAAAGCCAAAGCATGTACAACAGTAAACATCACGATGAATTCTTTAGCTTAAGAGCCCGCTTCGGTAACTAGATGGTAGCAAGTCTTCCTCACGTTCAAGAGGTCCCGAGTTCGAATCTCGGTCCAAGTGAGTTACTTGGATAAAGTTTTTCCTGGGTTTTCCGTTATCCTGAAAGACGAATGTCGGGTAACTCTAAGTTCTATTTACCCTCGGTCCATTTGAGCATCTTTTCACCCATTTCATTCATCGTCCGATATGACTTAACGCTGAAGGTCGTAAATTACAAACAAAAAAAGTAGTTTAAGAAATATTTTGTTTAAGAAGGCCATGACATGTTGATAATTTCTGTAATTCATCAGTATTGTGAGTTTGTGGACTCGTCGTATTAAAAGTTCAACTTGCAGAAATTCCAGATATTCTATATTTCCGTAGAAATACTCTCTGTTCAATTCTTACGGAACACAATTACGTCACATACACAATCACAATCTACCAAGGTCAATGATCACAATAAAGAGGGTTATTATTACATCTGTTTACTACATCAACTCTCGTTACAACACTTCTGTTCACGACTGACTCTTGGCAAGTCGTTACTTGCTTAAATACCTCATTGATAATTCGAGACTGTTCTGTAACAATCACTAGATATTTCTGGAATAAACAAGACAACGAAACCCGAACCTTCCAGAAGCGTAACTTAATCAATGCCGGCAACTCCTTTATATCCGCTATCTTATTTGCCGGCTCTTTGTGTACACAAGCCGCGCTTAACTCTCTGCACCGAACCTTTTTAGCGCGTCGCCGCGACAGTACTATATGCACAAATAGTCGTTATTTATTTAAGCCACTCCCAGCATCTTGGTCCTCATTCAGGGCTGTAAGAATATTAATGCTAGGTCGTGTATTACCGAAAAGAAGGACAGAGTTGCAATAACCCTTTTCTGAAAAAAAAATGTCAGTGTTTCCACATTCTACAGTAAACTGTAGGTTGCACAGATAAGAGTAAATAGGGGCAGCTGTCTCACCTGGTATAAATGTGCGCGCGCGCGTGTGTGGGTGTGTGTAATCGAAAGATAATGATTTTTGAAGCCAGTTAGAAATTCATTTAAAGTTTGCATAAGCAGTCGTATTTTACTGCTGGAAGTTTTGAAATGTCCAGATATACAATGAGATATCTAGTAATTTACATAAATATACCATATCTTGAGGGAGATGAGAGAGAGAGAGAGAGAGAGAGAGAGAGAGAGAGAGAGAGAGAGAGAGAGAGAGAGAGAGAGAGAGAGAGAGAGAGAGAGAGAGAGAGAGAGAGAGAGAGAGAGAGAGAGAGAGAGAGAGAGAGGAGAGAGAGAGAGAGAGAGAGAGAGAGAGAGAGAGAGAGAGAGAGAGAGAGGGGGAGAGAGTTGAATATGGCAGTTGCAGAAAGTTTCTAAGGACCACTTCTATATATTATAGAAAACAACCAGTAGGAGGTGTTAGTTGCTTGTTTGACCTATAGGTGCTTTGCCTTTCATATTTACAGCTCAATGGAAAGCGGAATGTTGTAAGGTGTGCAGGGAATGACTGCTGTTTGTATCCGATAAACAGCAAAGTCACGTCTGGCGCATTGGGATGTTCATTTGGTTAATTTTAAAAATTCCAGTTTGGCCGAGAGGGTGCCTGCTATTGACCGTCACCTCTCCCGCAGGCAGCATCTACCTACTCAATACTCGGGCCATTAAAACGTTACCTTATAAAGAGTTTATGGAAGGTACTGGTCCGTGAAATGAAATGTACTGACTGCTGCATCGATTTATTAACGCTGCACATTGGATTCCCTTTACGCGAAGCTATCAAGTGGACTAGTAGTGTCGTATACATACGAGGCTGAGTCAAATGAAAACTGTATTTTTTCAACATTATTTATTGTGTAAAAGTGGTACAAAACTCTATCACTTTTCAACATAATCACCCCCACGCTCAATGCAAGTTCTCCAGCACTTACAAAGTGCATAAATGCATTTAGAAAACAATTCTTTTGGTTTTTAATTAACTAGAGTCAACTGAAAAATTCAATGCCATGGCCATGAGTCAATTGGAGAATTTAATGTCAGGAAGGCACGTTGACCATGGTAGCTCAAGGGGTAGAGCAGCTGGACGGAAACCAGTGGATCCGTGGTTCAAATCCCGGCCATGGCATTGAATTTTTCAGTTGACTCTAATTAAAAATCACACATATACCGGAGTAATGTATTTAAATAAAATAGGATTAATTCTTTAAGGATTAATTCCTCAATATAAATTTACATTAAAAATAATTCGTTTGGTATTCCGTGCAACCACTTATGCAGCACGTGGCGTACCTCTTCATCGGAACGAAACTTCTTTCCTCCCATTGCGTCTTTGAGTTGTCCTAACATATGCAAATCACTTGAGGTAAGCTCTGGTGAGTATGGTGGATGAGGAAGACACTCAAATGCAGGTCTGTGACTATTGCAACTGCTGTACGGGCAGTGTGGGGCCTTGGATTGTCATGTTGTAAAACGACACCTGCTGACATCAATCCACGTCGCCCTGATTTGATAGCCGGCCGCATAATTCTTTATCAAACAGACCTCGTATATTAATATGATGAAAATATGTAGAGGAAATTTTCGAAAAAGAAATAAATTTTTAAAACTTTTCCATGGAATGGATAGTTTTGGATGGGCACATTTTTGAAACATCTTGGTGTCAAGTAGTCTCAAAATATTGAACTAAAACACTAAGTTTGGTGTTTAACTGAATTTTCACTTTTAAGTTACGCAGACGTTTAGGAAATCTTTCTCCACCTCCGTCCAATGGCCTTAAATACGTGCATTTCCGTGAAATCTTGACTTCAATTTGTAGGTCGAATGCAATACAGCAGCCACATAGTAGACAATTTTGTCTACCTCTCCTTCTTTCAGCAATCTCATGTATTGGATAACATCTTTGGGAGGAGAATAATTTTTGAAATTCTGGAATTGACAGTACGTCTCACTTCTCTCAGCCGACATCACTCTCTTGAACTTTCATCCATTCTGTCATCTGGAAGGCATTTGAGAAACAAATGTTCATCATAAAGGGTAGAAGAAGAGAAAGAGAAGTACCGAAATAGTGTTACCCAACTGTACAGTTACACCTTTATTTAAAACAGATTGACAACCGAAAATTTTTTAAATTGAAACTACATAAATTTTTAAGTGAAGCACGTTGTTATTCTATTTCAGAGTATTTGGAAAATTAGTTATATTACTATATTTTGTCATTTACTCTTATACATATTTTTTTAAATTTCTGTATTAAAATTTTGTATCTAGGTTGTGTGAATATTTTTGTTTTGACGTGTCCACAACCTTGTATGCAGATTTAGAAGGACTGCACCCCTCTTTTTGACAGATACGCTGCATTAGAAGTCTTAATTCTTGCTTATGTTCTTTTGTTTCTGCACTTCCAATGTTCTAAGACTTTTAATAAATACTTATCACATACACGTCCACAAAGAATTAGGCATTTTGGACGTTTCTAAAAACTGGTCAATCAAATCCTACTAGAAGGATCGCCATCCGTCATTTTGACTGGTACGGAAGTGTGAACAATAGCCTTTGGATCTGTCCACATGTATTTTTTTTTTTTTTTTGTAACTTACGTCCTCCAACGTTAAGTCATATCGGACGATGAATGGAATGGGTTAAATGAAGCTCAAATGAGCCAGGGTTCCATGGAGCTTAGAGTTACCCGACATTCGTCTTTCAGGATGAGGGAAAACCCCGGAAAAGACCTTATCCAAGTAACCCACCATGGCCGAGGTTCGAACTCAGGACCTCTTGACCGTGAGGCAGACATGCTACCACCACACTACCGAGGAGGGCACATGTATTATTGTTTTCCCTAATGATTGGTTTATGGCACTCTGCAGACCCTTTGTCGATGAGTAAGAAAGCTTTGTAGCCCAAGTGGCGCAATTCGTGCTACCACTTATGAATTTACGATTTGTAGGAGCAAAGAACTTTCCGCTGAAGTTGTTATGGTCGAATACCCGGGGACCACAATTTTCCAGGAACACAATGAGCAGAAGAAAATTCCCTGACATTTTGTGGTTCCTGCGATTTTATGACAAGGACACACGTTCTCATAGACTAAGTACAGATCGCTTTGCAGCTGCTACCCCTGTTTGGAATCCTTTTATTTCCAATTACTTGCAGTGTTACATTCCAAGTGAAAGTATCACTGTTGATGAGCAATTGTTTCCTTACAAGGCTAGATGCTCTTTTATTCAATATATGAGCAATAAACCGGACAAATTGAGAATAAAGTTTTGGCTTGCAATTGATGCAAATTCAAAGTAACTTGTGAATGATTTTCCTCACCTGGGCATAGACCAGGAGCGCTCCACAGCTGTTCCTCTTGCAGAGCATGTTATGCGTCTTATACAACCCTTTGTATTTGCAGGAAGAAATATTACATATCATAATTTTTCCACAACTAAATGTCTGGCAGGAAATTTGAAGCGTAAAAGCATTGTGGGCACAGTAAAGAAAGGTAGAAGGGAAATCCCTGAATCAGCAAAATCTGCTGCAGCACCTTTGCACATAACTGTACTTTCTATATCAGGTGACATAACACCGACATGCTATCAGGGATAAAAGAACAGAATTGTGCTTCTTTTGAGTTCAATGCATGACACAGTTACTTAAAAAAAAAACATCCTAAAAAGTTACTAGAATCAGTGGCGTACTACAGTAACACCAAGTACGGCGTTAGACCTCGTTGATCAAATGGCTCGACTGTACACAGTGAAATATGGATGCAGAAGGTAGCCTATGCATTTTTTTCAATGTGTTGGCTTTCGCAGCTGTTAATAAATTGGTACTCTATAAGGAAGTAACAGCTGAAAAAGTAAGCAGACGTCAGTTCATATACAACTTAGCATCAAGTACGTTTGTGGACCATGTTTAGGCAACGATGAATACATATATGTTAGGTGCTACGATGCTGTAGGTGGCTTTGAAGGAGCGAAATCAGATTTACAAGTGTTTTTCTACAATATACTGTCGTATTCAACATTTTATTTGAAACACATGTGTCTGCTAAGGGAAGTTGACTTTTATATTTGGTTATCGCATATATTTTGATTAATTTTCAGGTTTAAAATGTTCATTTCATTATGTAATTCTTCAAAAAAGTAAAATCATATATTTGTAAACTGTATAAATAATATTAAATAAACTGGTATGCATTCAATTGTTTTTGCCATGTTGAAAACTCTAAATAAATAAAACTGCACCCGTCAAAATGACGGGTCGGGCTTCTCGGTAGACCATACTCGCCATCCTAGCGTTATAGGATGAATAAATTGAATTTAATTGAATTAAGATGATTTTAAGTTCTAGGTGAGCAGGGGTTTTTGCATATTTTATCTAATATGGTTATAAAGCTTGTCCATAAAGACGGAATATCTTCGAAACTTATTCAGAAGCCAAGCAAGCTTTTCTTTCTAGCCTGAGCGTGCTTCTTGCTTCACGAAAGAAGTAGGTTGGCCGTGACAGGCAATTAATCATGAAGTGCGTTTTGTTGTCTCTAAAGGAGACCAAATCTGTAGGCATTAACCATTCCCGCATTAGCAGACAACACCTGTCCACTGAGTCATTGTTAGTGAGTCTGTTGCCAGCTTCACGATAGAAACGTCGTCAACTCGTAACTAATGAAACTAAAGCTGAAGATTTCATTAGTTGAGATCAAATCTGATATTCTAATAGCCTGCTAATCCGTTTTAGCTCCTTCATTTCTTATGACACAGTTGCAGCCGTAATCTGCATTTGTGCATACAGTGGCTCAACAATTAGAATGCGGCCATGCACAAGGCTGCTGGTTAACGCTAGGTTCTTAAACGCGACACCCGTGGTTAAATCATGTTATACAAGGGCTGTTCAATAAAGAATGATCACAATTTTTTTGACAACGTACCTTTACTCATCCTCATAAATTTGATGGTCCTACAAAAAATAGTCTCCCCTGAATGCGAAGCACTTGACCCATTGTTTCTGCCAGTGTACAAAGACATGCTGGAAACTATTTTTTGAGAGATCGTACAAAATCGTCTACGCAGCCTACACCACTGCTTCTGATGATAGATAATGCCTCCCACGAAGTAGCTTCCTCAAGTTAGGGAATAGAAAAAAGTCACATGGGGCTAAATCCGGACTATAGGGGGGTGAGGGGTACACTTCACGTTGATTTTTGCAAGATATTCAGCAACAACATTGCCAATATGCTGTCGCGCACTATCCTGAGACACCATCCAGCCTGCTTCACGGAAATGTGGTCTTTTGCGCCTGATATGGACTTGCAATGTTTTCAGGATATCCCTGTAGTATTGTCCAGTAACTGATGTGTGTGCAGATACAACATGCTGATAAACCATTCCATGAATATCAAAGAATGAGATGACCATAACTTTCCCAGCAGAAGCAACCACTTTTGCGTTTTTGGGGGTTGGTGATGAAGGAGATTTCCACACTGAGCTTTGCTGTTTGCTCTCAGGATCAAAATGGTGTAGCCAAGTTTCATCAGCAGTGATTAAGTTTGAAAGAAACTCCGGATCTTCCTCTAACATCAACTTTAACTGCATGATACCTTCATTGCAGCGGTAGGCGATACTAAACATGTTTGAAATTACCTGGTTCTCACAGGCGGGAACCAGGAGTACCAACAATGAAACCACTACGGCGCATTTGTTTTACATTAAGCTAACGGAATACAATAAGATTGAATTTTAGTGCGAAAAATTATGACGGTAAAAAATTTGATCATTCTTTATTGAACAGCCCTCGTAGCACTTGAATGAACTGTGAATAACATATCTGAGGTGAATGATGAATTATTTATCTTGCTTAACATAGCTTAAGAGCATATTTTCTGTGTAATATACCAGGTGAGTCAGATGCGCCTTATTTTTGGAAGGTAGGCCACCCATCAAACGGCAGTAGCCTTAGTCCAGTTTTGCGCTTACTAAACTGTATTGCTTGACGATCTTAGAGTGAGGATGGTACAAAATTCAGAGGTATAGCGGCTTAAAGGGTAAAACGTACTACTTGTAGAAGTACACCTCAAAAACACATGACTGCTTTACTGAGAGCCAATTCCCGTTTTCAACTGATTTTAAAACCTTTTACTACATTATACTTTGGAAAGTGTTTCAACAAACGCTTCGGAAATAGTTGACGTATAGTATGAGTACACTTACAAAGACAGTTCAAAAGAAAATTGCGGATTGTTGTACTTAGAGCAGGGTTTGGCTGTCAAAAATTATGAAAAATTTTGAGACACGCCTCTTCCATCATGGACCTGTACGGTCAAATCCAACATATTGTTAAACAACGCTTTATTTACATTTTCGCGCAAACTACGTCTCAATTAACATGCACAACAGCTTTTGCCAATTATATAATAATATTAAAACACCCAGCAAATGATTAAAACCGTCTTAAAAGGCAAAATCAAGAACGAGAACTCGCGAGGTGACAAAGGTATAGCGCCAGGCATACAAGTCGTACTACTGAACCCAGAAGCTACTTTCAAGCAAGTCTCGAAATAGCTGAACGGGATTGCGATCTCTTCTGTGACCTAACCCCCAATGTCACACGTTCTAGTCTCAGGGAAAATACCCAATAAAGACCAAAATTGTAGTAGAGCAAACTATAATAGAACAAGTACCGCACTTTCAATACCTTGGCTGTGATATAACCTACGAATCCGAAAATCAAGATACAAGGAATAAAATACAAAAATTCCAAGCAGTTTGCGGAACAACCCTCAGGAATAAAGCAAGGAAAGAATCTCAAATAAGATTCTACAAAGTGAAGGCAATCCCAATACTAAACTATGGAAGTCAGGCGTGGATAATAAGTGAAAAGGAGAAGAGTAAAATACAAGCTGCTGAAATGAGATTCTTACAAACAATCACAGGATGTACAAGATAAGATCATATTAGGAATGAAATTATTAGAAAAGAATTAGAAGTATAACCGTTATTAGAAGAAACCCAAAGATATAGAAACAAATGGGTCCAACACCTTAATCACATGCCAAGAGAAAGAATACCAAAACAAGCCTTCAATTATAAACCAAGAGGACGAAGATCAATAGGACGCCCCCTAAAGAGATGGCTTCAGGAAATGTGAGACCGGAACAGGCTTAAGCCTAACCCGTGAAGGAAGAAGAAGAAGGAAGAAGATGTTCATCAAAACCTGATAACCGAATTCACAATAATTTAATTATAAAGTCCCTCAGGGCGTGCATTACACAAGAGGGTCATCAGTTCGGGCACTTGCTTCATCGTGTTACAGGAATAGAAAAAGGGTCATTCCAGCGCCACAAAACATATCAATTTGAAACGACATTGCTAATAGCACAATAACTGTGTCTGAAAAATTGTGTTTAACTTCCACGTTAAACTCTGATACTGTAATTTCCTTGCTTTCTGTGTTCAAATGTGTATAAATGATCCTTGTTTCAATTGAACCTCCCTATAGGTGTGTTTAAGCAACTACCTACTTGTAGTTCACCAATATAGAAACACCAGAAAATACCATAAAATGTAAATAAAACAATTAAAAATAAAAATAATAACAATTTTTAGAGTAATACTTACATATTATGAGTATTACGTGGTAAAAGAGTTAGTATTCCTATGAAGGGATTCCAATAATATTTACAGAAGACAAATGACATCCCAGTGTTGCGCTCGTTCCAACTGAGCTGCCTAGTAACGTGTGAGATAGACATTCCGTCTAACATATAGTATTCGCTTGTTCCAGTGAACATTTACAGACGTACGAACGTCAACTGTCTAATTACAAATATATGACATGCGATGTGATAACATCTATATTAGTACTAATTTCATTGAGTGTTTAACATCCATGTTAAATACGCAGGTAGAATTATTGTGTTATTAAAAATGTCGATTCAAATTGGTAAGTTTTGTGGCGCTGCAATGGCGCTTTTTTCTATTCCTGGAGCACGACTCTTCTGCCGAAGTAACTGCTTCATATATTTTGCCCTTCATAAATCTTAAAATTATAGTTAATAGGTGCATTTTTCCTCTTATTGACTTCTGAGCGTAATTAATTTCCAATAACTGCATTTACTGGTTTTATCGTGAATAGAACTATAAGTGTCTTAGTTGCACCACTTAAATTATTGCATGGAATCGGCGAATGGAAGGGGAAATTTGTGCTGTAGAAAATATGTTTGGCGAACAAAGAGTTCTACATTGACGCTAGAGTTTGAAGCAATATAATGTGTGGCTTAGGGTAAAGCAATGAGGTTAATCACAGGGTATGCGTGGATATGTTTGAGAAGATTGGTTTTATTAACACTGGAATGCCCGTTTCAAACTGATTTATTGACTGCTTCTTTTATCTGAACATCAAACTTGAAGTTGGTGACCAAGTATTACCAATATATCACTGTTCAGAGAGACTGAAGGTGGAATGCTTATTACTCGATAAACTTAATTAGTTACGTATAAACCGACAAATATCTTCTCTCACCACTTTTGGTCCGTCCTCGACCAAGACAGAAAAAGTTGATCGCCCTAATCGGCCTCACGCCGTGGACTGAATGAATGACCACAGATGCTCGTGGGTGTATCACTTTCACTTTCTGAAAGCCCCTTATTCAACCAAAGATTTCCTTTGTGACAATCTTGTCCATTGTCATTATTAGGGACTGAAGAATACCTCATTCAACAGGTCAAGTGCTCCCCTTTAGAAATCTGCTAACGACAATGCCTATTACATTTCTTTTGTTATAACAACTATCCTCCCCCAACTGCTATTCGACTCAAATGCCCTTGCACGTGTTGTCACAAAGAACCAGCATTCTTTTGACATCCATCGTGATTCTTTATACATTGCAATTCTTAATTTCGGTATCAGTGCAATAGCGACGTTTGATATTTAAAGCACTGTTTTGGCGAGGAAAGGTGCAACACGTACTGAAAGTTCATCAAAGTCCGTCTTCGCGAATGGACGCAGCAACACATATTAGTTGGTTATCAAACACTCTGTGAGAGAAACAGCACACATTACATCATCAAGATTTTACCAAAATCTATTGTTGCATAATCCTCCGGAAATACTCTAGTGCGCGAAGTAATGCTCTTGCGACTTCCAGGAACGACAACGCGTACACGGCTCCGTACATCACTTGCCGCGTCCTAGAAATTGACAAGTTCACTCGCGACTGTGATTCATACTAGCCGTCATGTCGCACGTACAGCAAATCCTAAGTCTCGCGCCTAATGTGCGCGGTACACCAACACAACAGTGACGAGCGGAGAGGGCTACTTGTATAAATAAACCTACCATTCAACAATGGTGGTGTCTTTTGTGTGTTAATTGAAGCAAATATTTGAAGATGGTGGCGATCAAGTGTTACCACAATAGATCACTGTTCACGGAGAGGCTGACGGCAGAATGTTTATTGTTTGATAAACTTTATTTGTTCCTCACGTATATATGAACCGACAATTATAAAACACAGAACAATTTGACCGCTCTAATAGGCTTCATTTCTCAGACTCCTCTCTTAGCTGCACGCCGGAGAATGTTTATAATGGCTTCCTAGCCGCGAACTGTCTCCGTTGGCCTTACGCCGAAGAGTGCTCCTAACACAGCTGCGCGCGTGTATATATCTCTAACTTTCCCTTTCAAAACTCTTTTAAACAAAGTCCCTTTGTGGCTGTTTTGGTCGCCATTGTACACGATCCAAAGAATTCCCTATTCATACTCGTCAAGTGACAATTCCTTTAGAAATCTTCTAAGGACACGATTTCTTACACGGCTTTGTTAGACACTTTCCCCAACTGAACTGGGCTTGCCCTGGTCTTGACAAAGAACCCATATTCCTTTGACATCTATCATGACTGCTTCTGGCAAACCATAATTTCGATATCATAATACCCCAACATTGTCGGGACGCACTCACTCCCTAAACCCCAAATGAGAGAATCCATGCAGACCTACCCTGAGAAACCCCCCGACCTGTTATAAACCTCTCATCCGCAGACCCCATACGTCACATATCCTATTATATGAGGTGTGGAATACCGGGAGGGCTCAACGAGGTACATAACGGGCAAGTACTGCTTCAATCCTTTTCAGTTAAGCGCAATGTTAAGGAACTGAGCATGGTGGTCTGTGGCGTAACGTACGCAATACGGGCGCACCTGGCAAAATTAGAATCGGGCTCCTTAAAATATAATGTATAACTGATGAGTAACTGACATAACTTCAATTACAGTTATATTATTGGATACCAGAATTAAAGTGTGACAGGAATTCTATTCGTAGTTAATTTCTCTCCGTCTTCATCAGCCACACGTTCGGGCGCCATTTGGTGCGTGATTTCTATGTTGGAGATGGGATGCACGTTGACTGTTTCGAAGACCCACGTCGAGAAGCCTGATATAACAGCGTTAATTCATTGTATTTTGAGTTGTTTCTTGATTATTGTGCTTGATTGAATAAGAGTCATGAGGCATCTGTTTTTCAGGGGTGGTTCGGAATAAAGTTTCGGAGAAGCCAAGTTTTAGAACTATTTAATTGTATTATTTGGATTAAATTTTACTTTGTTATAATTAAACAGTACCAACTATTACATAAAAGTTCTTGATCCTGCTCCACTATTCATCATACTCACAATTACAAAACATCTCTACCACATCTCTACCAAGATTATTGATTTTTCGTAACTATCGTTACTCCTATCTTAATTTTGTGATCGGCTGATTTGATTCCACGTCACAACATTACGTCACACAAATATTACTACGGTCAATCACAAAATTAAATATATTTTTATTTATTTAAATTACTGCTTGGATTTACATAATCATTTTTGTTTATAAATTTATAAACATTTCGTACCTTTTCTAAATATAACTCGACATTATTGTTACAAAGTAACATTCACATTACGCCCAAGGACGTGTTTCCATATGTTCCTACTTTTCTTTAGTTTGAGTTCATACCAGCGTCAACTGTTTTCCTTAGGCCACGAATTGAAAACGGCGGATGCGTTCAAATGTCCATAGCTACTATCGTGTCGCAATACACTTTTGGTTAGGCACCTCCAATCTCGAACCTCTTCCCTCCAAGCTGACGACGACTTCTGTCCTACAAGCAGCCAACACGGTTTACAGTAAATAGAGTAATTTTTAGATGAATAACACAACCATTCTCTCCAAATTCTTTGATCTGACAATGTGAACTTTTCCTAATATTTAGTGGAGAGGACCTGTTTACCTGCTTAGCATCTTTGAGGAATGGGCCCGCTGACTGACAAGGGTTTTGTCTAACAAGGAACTTTATATTTTCATTATCTACATCTAATTGACAATCTGCATGATCATTTGAATAGTCTGTGATTGGCCTAATTATATTTATGGCGAGTTTGCTATCTTCGTTTTCACTTTCACAATTATTATTGGTGTTCAGTTCAGAAAAGCATACATTTCTGACGCTGCAAACTTCTGTAACTGTTGAGCTAGTACTACTGTTACAAGGAGGAGAAAAAGATCACTTATTTTCATTAATGTGTTTGTTTCTTTTTCTAACTCAGGCTTGTTTATTTTTTGTGCATCACTTATATGTTCGTACTTAACCATAAAAGGCGGCCGTCTAGCACCATTTCGTGAACTTTGTCGATGGTTTCGTCGGTAGTTGCAATTTCTGAACGTCCGGAACCTTCATAATCTCCCAAGCTCTTACAGGCACTTTTAAATTCAGCTGTCCAAAATTTCTCTGTGGTAAAAGATGGTTCAGAGTCTCCATACACCGAATCCAACTCATATTTGATTTGCATAGGGGTATTGCCTTTCAAAAACAAATATTTATTGACAGCTCGATACTCCATTTTGTGCACTTTCATACACGCACTCAACTCACTCTAACGACTGTTAAATAACAACTGAGAGTCCAAAATGGCTGAAACTGGTCGGTAACGTCAACAGATGAACAACAGAATTCACTAGCTTTTATATACAAGTGCAGCCATCTTCATTGTCGGAACCTTTTTAGACCTCCCTTGTAGAGGGTATTGTGTACTAAATCATGCATTAATCTTTCAGATGTCATTATGTATTCTGCCATGGAGATTGAAAATAAAGAGAATTAAACTTAGAATTAAACTTTTGAGAGAAATTTTAATTGAGAATTAAACTTAGAGAGAAAAAGTTAAAGATTTAACCACTAAGTTTTGTAAATATCACACGACTTTTTACGATGCACCTAGTTCCCGCGAAGAAAGTTCGTCTGAAACTGAGTTGGCTGTTGACTGACTTGCCAGTTATTCACATCTTTATGTATAATTGACATTGTTGTTGAATTAGAAGTGAGACAAAAGTTAAATGTTTAAAAAAAAATGTGCGTATTACAATATCGTGAACTCTAAACATCAATAAAGTATAACTTTCTGCCTAATGTGATATTTTGGTATTTATTTTCATTGTAGTAATTATGCGCCGCTTGTTTGTGGCGACACAGAAACATGATGCAAACCAGTGTTATCAGAGAATTCGTAGTGAAGGACAAGCATTGTTACCACAAACAGCTGTGCTAAACTCAACTAAACGTTGACCCATTCTAGGAAACCATTTGGAATGATCTGACCATTAACTTTCTATGTAGACTGTGAAGCAAAGTTTATTATGTTGGGTGACACACGTTGGGGCGCCAATTTGATACAATAAGTTTGGTATCAAAAAAAATTAACACCTTGTTTCTACTTTGAAGCTGTTATAATGTGTGGCTCAGGGTAAAACAATGAGGTTTCTCACAGGGTATGCGTGGATGTGTGCGAGAAGGTTATTTTAATAACACTGGAATGCCCGTTTCCAACATATTTATTTACTGATTTTTTATTATTATTATTATTATTATTATTATTATTATTATTATTATTATTATTATTATTATTATTATTATTATTATTATTATTATTATTATTATTATTATTATTATTATTATTATTATTATTATTATTATTATTATTATTATTATTATTATTATTATTATTATTATTATTATTATTATTATTATTATTATTATTATTATTATTATTATTATTATTATTATTATTATTATTATTATTATTATTATTATTATTATTATTATTATTATTATTATTATTATTATTATTATTATTATTATTATTATTATTATTATTATTATTATTATTATTATTATTATTATTATTATTATTATTATTATTATTATTATTATTATTATTATTATTATTATTATTATTATTATTATTATTATTATTATTATTATTATTATTATTATTATTATTATTATTATTATTATTATTATTATTATTATTATTATTATTATTATTATTATTATTATTATTATTATTATTATTATTATTATTATTATTATTATTATTATTATTATTATTATTATTATTATTATTATTATTATTATTATTATTATTATTATTATTATTATTTTTTTTTTTTTTTCTTTTTTTTTTAGGACATCGAAATTGAAGTTGCCGACCAAGGTTTACCAACATTCCTGTTTAGAGTTACTGACGGCAGAATGTTTATTACTCGATAAACTTTATTCGTTCCTCACGCATATATGAACGGACAAATATTCAAGACAGAACAAGAGGACTGCCCCTAATCGCCCTCACGCCTCAGACTGCTCTCATCGGCCTGACGCCGAAGACTGTTTGAATGACCACAGATGAGCGTGGGTGTATCACTTTCACTTTCCTAAAAACTCCTTTTCAACCAAAGATCCCTTTGTGGCTGTTTTTGTCGCCATTATGAATGGTTCAAAGAATACCCTATTCAACAAATCAAGAGAGCCCCTTTAGAAATATGCTAAGGACAATGTTTCTTACATTGCTTTTGTTATAACAACTTTCCCCCACAACTGCTATTGGACTCAACTGGCCTTGCCCGTTTTGTAACAAAGAACCAACATTCCTTTGACATCCATCAAGATTCTTTACTTATGGCAAACCTTAATGTCAGTATCAACTGACATTAAACGTTACTATTTATGATATACATATTTCAGAACTTATATCTGTACTGTCACCCGAACGTCGGAATTCCCGATAGAACCTGCCGGCAGTAGGGCCAGACGGGAAGCATTCAGGCTACGCCTACCCTTTTATCTCGTATCACTAACTGAAGGGATGATTAGGAGAGCGGCACGGGCTCTATACCGTGTCTTTCCCCTTCCACCAGACGTCTGGAAACCTCGGAATAATTGTGCGCGCCGCGAACCTTCCAGAAACGGCGATCTTCCCTATATAAGGCCTGCAGTTGGCGAGTCAGCTGAGTTCTTGGCGAGAAGCCGTGAGGAGCGCCGAGTGAGTGAACGGACCAGAAGACTGTGTACGTGTATCAGAGGATTTGTACGTAATTTTGAGCGTTTAATGGACCTTTGACAGACGAACTTGTGAATTGTAATTGTGTGAGCTAAGTAATTATATGTAATCGGCAAGTGTTCTGACTGTAATTCGGTGGAAATAAAGAACATTTTTAGTTTGTACAATTGGACTTTTAATTTCACGAACATACAAAGTTACAGCATATATTCAAATTGTTACATTAATTAATAAGAATATGATTTTTCTCTTATTCTGTGGGCCCCTAAAATACCTGACCTGCCCGCATTGCAGGCCCAGCAGGCCCTAACGTTACACCACTGATTGTGGTACATATTCTAGAACCATAAAATTACATTATAGAACTGTGAGGAGTGTGCCCAAGTAACAAACAATTAAGAAGAATAAAGTTTACATTTTTAATACGTTGTTAAATTGGCAGCACATAATTTTCCGATATAACTGAGGGAACCTACAACAATGTATTGATTACAAACATGACTGCTTTAATTCGTATAACTATTCAGTTTATACTGGATATTGAATAATCAGTTGCTGTAATAACAATGATAATAACACACTTCTCGTGCATGTAACGTAAAAATGAGCCGCCAATTTCCAATGTAAACTGTGAAATTAAAACTTGAATAAAATATGAGTGCGTAATTCAGGAGTCGATGAAGCGCATCATATTTCATATGGAGCTCTCCAGCTTCTGCGTTCCTCTGTTTTCTAAGCTTACCTCCCAAGCCAGTATACCTTTATTATCAATCTCCATGGCAGAATATATAATGACATCTTAAAGATTAATGCATGATTTGGTAAACAATAACCTTTACAAGGGTGGTCTAAAAAGGTTCCGACAATGAAGATGGCTGCACTCGTAAATAAAAGCTAGTGAATTCCGTTGTTCATCTGTTGACGTTACTCACCAGTTTCAGCTATTTTGGATACTCAGTTGTTATTTAACAGTCCTTAGAGTGAGTTGAGTGAGTGTATGAAAATGCACAAAATGGAGTATTGAGCTGTCAATAAATATTTATTTTTGAAAGGCAATACCTTTGATTGACAGAGAAAAGTCGATTTCTTGTTTGTTCCAGAAATCTCTGGAATTTATCAATGAGGTATTTAAGAAGGTGACGACTCACCAAGAGT
Organism: Mantis religiosa; assembly: GCA_030765055.1. Taxonomy (NCBI): domain Eukaryota; kingdom Metazoa; phylum Arthropoda; class Insecta; order Mantodea; family Mantidae; genus Mantis; species Mantis religiosa. The sequence continues at coordinate 12,958,943 of CM060949.1, forward strand.
CAGTCGTGAACAGATGTAACGAGAGCTGATGTTGTAAACAGATGTAATCAGAAGTTGTTGTGGGCATCGACCTTGGTAGATTGTGTATGTGATGTAGTACTGCTACTGTGCGTGTATTTATACACAAATAAAGAACATTTAAAATTTCGGCAAATTGGACTTTTAATGCCACGAACCCAACAAGTCACATTTCGTGTCAGGAGGTGGGATAACGACATCACCGAGAAGATGGAAGAAATGAAGGCCAAATTAACAACGAAGACGGAAGATGCAAATAGCAACTTGGCTGCGAAGATGGCCACGAAGATGACCGACACCAGCAGGAGCAGCCGGAAGAAAGAGTAAGGCTCGGCGGGACGAGGAGCACGTCGGCGCCGTCATCACCATTTCCTCGAGTGACCCTGCGCGTCGTCAGGCGACGGATGGATGACAGCCTCATCGCGGACGGTTGGGTGAGATGGAAGCCGTGCCGCATGCTCGTAGACACCGGGGCAGCCTTGACCGTCATCGGACCTGACGTGGCCAAGGGATTGCCGTCGAGGAAACAGAGCCGACCATACCAACTTGTGACGGCATCGGGTGACACTTTGCCTGTGGAGAAGGAGGCCCTACTGAAGTTGACCTTGGGTGCCGTGCGTCTGTGGGTGTTCATCGCGAAGGTGGCTGAGGTGATACTGGGATTGGATGCCCTCAGGAGCCACGAGGCGACGGCCGACGTTGCCAGGAAGGTCATGTGGCTTCCGGCAACCTGAAGAGAGCCTTGGAATCTGCAGGGTCATCTTGAAGAAAGACGTGGTTTTCCCCGCGAGAAGTGAGGTGGTGGTGACGTCGCGACCGGAAGGCCAGCGGGCGAAGAACATGATGCTGGACCAGAAGACGCCGGTGCATGGCACATGTGTGGCCAGGACTTTGTTGCAGTGCAAGGTGGAGGAAAGTGCGGGTGCTGCGGACCCTTAGCACTCGTGGTACCTCTGACGTTACTAGAGGAACCTCGGGCCGAACATCTGAGCCCCTCCTTCGGGAGTTGTTCGGATTGGGATGGACTCGAGGGGGCAGTGTGTTCCCGAAACCCGTGGGGATCGGGTACGTCTTCGGACGGGGTTGAGGGAAGCCATTAATTCTCCTGGGTACTAGCCTGCAAAGCTAGTAGAAGGTGTGCTAGAACACCAGGCGGCCCCACCGAGGTCATATCGGTAGTCTTCACCTTTGTTGTTGGCGCGCGTAAGTGGCGTATCCACTTCTACCCCGTCTTGGGTCCATAGGAACAGATGGGGAGGCTTGTTAGTCTCTCAGGTCTTGCCCTATGGGAAGCCACACGGAGGACGCCGAGCGACCTTTGAGACAGCTCGGATAACTCCCTGGTCGAAGGAGGCCCGGGTCTTGTTCCTACGGGTTCAGGACTAATGGGAGTAGAACCTCTGGGCTCAACAGTGCAAGGTGGAGGTGCCAGCAAGGCTGCACAACCTGTCAGACACCGATAACGACATCCAGGCCAGGACGATTTGGGGACGTGCGAGCCCATGGCCAGCGGGACAGCAATCGAGAAGACACAGGAGCCGGTGCCGACGCAACATCCGGAGCCCCGGCTGTAAGGCTAACTGGTAAGGGCAGCCGAGCACCTAACCGCAGAACAGCTGAAGAAGGCACCTTGCAGTGTCCCTATTCTGAGATTCCCGCAACCATGTGGCGCCTTCGTTGTGGACACCGGCGCCAGCGACCATTGCGTTGGAGGTGTCCTATCGCAAGCCCAGGACGGCCACGAGTGGGTGATAGCCTACTACAGCAGGACGCTATCCAAGGCATCACCCGATGAGAGTTACTAGCGGTGGTAAAAACCTTGGAACACTTCGAATTTTTTCTTGCCACTGGCAGCGTACGTGCTAAAAGGGTACGCTTGTTTACACCAAGGAACTGATAGCCACACAGTTTGGTAATGTGTATGTATTTATTAACTGCAATTGGGTACTACCCGGTGGCAGAGTTTAGAATACAGATCAAATTACATTTACTAGATTTACAACAATAATACAGTAAACAATACAAACATGATATTATTTTACTTTAGTCACTTAAAACATATCTAATTACTTCTCTATTTACATATTATATACCATTATAATTCAAAAGTTAAACTATAAACCATCTAGATTTTTTCTAAATTTCTTCAACGACAGGGGACAGCCCTGAAAGACTGCTACAGCCAATTCATTCCATTCTTCAATGGAATTTGGGCGCCATTATTTGAAAAATCGTTTCTCCACTCTCCCCAATTTCCTGTTCGGAACTCTCGTCGGATTTAAGAAAAACCGATACAAAATGCGAATTTAATATATTAGCTTTGTCCCTATCACTTAATACATCTACCCCATTAACGTTAAAATCTGGTATGCTCTCTTTATTTCCCCTGCGTCTTTTTACATAATTGTAAAATGATCTCCAACAATTATTTGTCCCGCTAAGAACGTTATCTAAGAATCGTTCCTGCGCTTGCAACTTTTCGTCTTGTAATTGTTTAGCTAATTCTTTAAATTTGTTAAGATGCCATTCTGATATCTTCCTTTTATTATAAGCGTGCCTAGTCTTTCTTTTAAGTTTCCTAATACATTTTGTATAAAATTCTGGATCCGCTTTATGTTTAATAACTTTAAAAGGTACGTGTTCTCTAATTGTTTCCAGGATAAGTGTTTTGAAATTAACCCATGCTTCATTTACACTAGTGGCAGATTTTACAAATATCCCATATTTTTTCCGGAGAAATGTTTGGATAGCCTCCCCGTTCGCCCTATGGAAATCCCAACTAATTAATAAAGAGCTTGCAAAAACAGTTAAAGATAGCGCAAGATAAAGGACTTGCCGGCACGGATAAATTTCCCGTTTGGAAAATTCTAGTGATATTTCGATTGACAGAGAACAGTCGATTTCTGGTTTGTTCCAGGAATCTCTCGAATTTATCAATGAGGTATTTGAGAAAGTGACAACTCGCCAAGAGTCAGTCGTGAACAGTTGTTGTAACGAGAGCCGATGTTGTCAACAGGTGTAATCAGAAGCTGTTGTTATGGTAATCGACCTTGCTAGATTGTGTATGTGATGTAGTACTGTTACTGTGAGTGTATTTCTATGTAAATAGAGAACATTAAGAATTTCGGCAAATTGGAATTTTAATTCTATGAACCCACAAAGGCACAATAAGGTAGAGCTGTTCACTAAATAAGCATTATAGCAACCCAAATTTTGTTTTAATTTTGTACCTAAATATCAAGCGATGTAAGGAAATACTTATTATTCGTTTATTATCTATAATTTTCTGATTGTGGGTGTTATATTCTATGTGCTGTATTTATACAAATACTTTTTGAGCATTTGTATGTGCGTATTGTATGAGATAGTTGGCACTGCAGACCGTGTAGGCCCTTGGCCTCCCTAACCACCCTCTTCCATTCTACTCGGTCCTCTGCTTTTCTTCTCCAGCTTTTAACCCCCAACTTTCTCAAGTCATCTTCTACATCATCTACCCATCTTTTCCCAGGTCTTCCACTTCTCCTTCTGCCATCTAGCTTTCCTATGAATATCTTCTCAACTACACTGGTTTCCGGCATTCTCTGCACATGGCCAATCCACCTTATTCTTTCTTATTTCATTTTCACTACTATATTTGGTTGTCCAAACCATATCTCCAAGTAAGTCCACATTCTTCATCCTTCCAAGTACCTTATCGCTCTAAATATACGAGGGCTGTTCAATAAAGAATGACTACAATATGTTTTGACAACGCACCTTTACTCATCCTCATAATTTTGATGGTCCTTCTCAAAATAGTGCCCCCTGAATGCAATGCACTCGTCCCAACTTTTCTGCCAGTCTTGCAAGACATACTGGAAACCATTTTTTGAGAGATCCTTCAAATTTGGCTCCGCAGCCTTCACCACTGCTTCTGATGATGGATAATGCCTCCCACGAAGGCGTTTCTTCAAGTTAGGGAATATAAAATGTCACATGCGGCTAAATATGGACTATAAGGAGGATGAGAAATGCATTTCACTTTAACTTTTGCAAGATATGCAGCAACAATATTTGGCAATACGCAGCCGCGCATTATCGTGGTGAAGCTTCCAGCCTGCTTCACGGAAATGTGGTCTTTTGCGCCTGATATGGACTTGCAGTGTTTTCAGGACATCCCTGTAGTATTGTCCAGTTACTGATGTGTATGCAGGTACAACATGCTGATAAACCATTCCATGAATATCAAAGAATGAGATGACCATAACTTTGCCAAAAGAAGCAATCACTTTTGCTGTTTTGGGGGTTGGTGAGAAGGAGATTTTCACACTGAGCTTTGCTGTTTGCTCTCAGGATCAAGATGATGTACCCAAGTTTTATGAGCAGTGATTACGTTTGAAAGAAACTCCGGATCTTCCTCTAACATCAACTTTAACCACATGTTACTACATAGCAGAGGTAGGCGATACTGAACATATCCGAATTTGCTTGTTTCTCACAGACGGGAACCAGGAGTACCAAAAATGAAACTACTACGGCGTGTTTGTTTCACATTAAGCTAACAGAATATAATAAGATTGAATTTTTGTGCGAAAAATGATGACTAAAAATGTATGATCTTTCTTTGATGAACAGCCCTCGTATTTCTCAAAATCATCCCTTCCCACCGTAATAGCACTTCTCTGATTGTCAACACCCAGTTTTCTGAGCCATACATTACACTAGGGAACACGTTTTTTGTACCCGAAACAAATTAGGCTAATTCTTGTGCAAAATGACTCACTGATTCCAAAAATGCCTCTGAAAATGAAGTATCACGTAACGTTTTTGAGATATTCTTATACTTATTCTTTTATATAAAATTACAGAAATGAGGCATGATACCAACTCATATTGATGTAATTTAAAATAATAGCCATTGACTCTTCTAAATACAGCTTAAAGACAGTGTTGCTTCATAATGGCAATTTACTACCTTCAATAACTTTATTTCATGTCATAGGAATGAAGGAGACATACGATTCCATGTCCATCATTTTAGATTATATTATTTATCAAAACCATGGCTGGGAAATTTGTAGTGACCTCAAGGTAGTTACATTGCTAACTGGATTGCAGGGAGGTTTCACAAAATGTTGCTGTTTTTTGTGCTTATGGGACAGTAGGGCAACTGACAAGCATTTTATAGTGAAAGAATGGGGGAAAAGGGAAGACTGTACCCCTGGAGCAAGCGGTGTTAAGTATGTGCCTCTAGTAGACCCAAACAAAGTTCTTCTCCCCCCACTCACATAAAGCTTGGGTTAATGAAGAATTTTGTTAAAGGTTTGGACAAAAGTGGAAGTGCATTTTAGTATTTAAGAAGTATCTTTCCCAAAATAAGTGAATCTAAATTGAAGGAAGGTATATTTGTCGGTCCTCAAATAAGACTACTTCTTAAAGACAGTGTTTTTGCATCAAAGCTTAAACGTGTTGAACCCGCAGCATGGGAATCATTTAAATCAGTGGTGGAAGGCTTCCTGGGCAATAACAAAGAAGAAAATTATGAAACTTTAGTCTCAGAACTATTAAGGAGCTACAAAGAAATGGGTTGCCGTATGTCACTTAAAATCCACTTTTTGCACTCTCACCTTGATAGTTTCCCTACAAACCTAGGAGCTGTAGTAAGTGATGAGCAAGGTGAGCGTTTTCACCAGTACATTTCTGAGATGGAAAGACGTGACCAGGGTCGCTGGGATTCAGTCATGTTCGGAGACTATTGTTGGTTTCTCAAACGGGAGAGTACATGTCAATACAAAAAATCAACAGTGAAACACTTCTGAGAAAATTCAGGTGTTGTTTTTCATCATTAACTTGTGTTTATTTACTTTAATAATAATTGTTATTATTTTCAATGTTATTTGGCAATAAAATACCTATTATTTTCAATTAATAAAATATGAGTTATGACATCACATTTCTGTAAGCTTTCATAAAAAATTATGAATACCTATAAACGTTACGTGATACAGCATTTTGAAAGGCATTTTTGGAATCAGCAGATCAGGTTACATAAGAATTTACCTATTTTGTTTCAGGTATATGAAAATAATCTCTTTTTTTTGGTTCCCCGGCGTTATTATTGGTCTCAGTACAGATGTATATCTGTATATATATATATATATATATATATATATATATATATATATATATATATATTAAATTTTAGTATTACTACTGACGTTCTTTGATCTAAACATATTCTGCAAGGCATAGAAACATCTGTCACTACTTGCTATTCTTTCTTGAATTTCGACTGATATTTTATTATCTACTGTTACTATAGATCCCAGGTATTTAAATTTTACATCTTTGATGTTATTTCTCATTTAATTTAAATGTAGGTTCTCTTCTTCTTGCATCCCCATCAGGTGCCATCTTCATATATTTGGTTTTGCTAACGTTCACTCCCAATCCTAGGTCTTGTGCTTTCTTTTCCAACACTACTTAATATATATGGATTTCAGGGCTGCAAAACCTTTTGGGTATAGTTGCTTTACTTATAACAAAACTGTTGTTTGATTTCCTGCCATGCAGTCACTGATGACTATCTAATTTCCTTGTTGCAGGCCGCAAGATGCTGCGGCTACATTGGAACATTAGCAGACGGTGTAGGCAGCGGACGCTGAATAAGGAAGCTTGAGTGCCAGCTCCTCAGGAAATGAAGATGTCTGGAAGACAGCGATGTCATGACAACAGGAATCGATGTGTGTCGCACATGTCACATGTCGTTAACACGTGTTCAAAATTTTATATCAAACTACCTAACTGTGCCATTTCTATGAAAGATCCCCTTCGGTGTGTCAGTGTTTATTATTAATATAGTGATAATATCCGTATTAATAACCAAAACAGAAGATTTGGCATTCCCAACGTGAAACATGATATAGAGTAAGTCGTACTCATATACGATGTGTCTTTGTGAAACGCACAAAAAGCATTTGGAAGTTGCATCTGTTTATTAATGGCTTCTTGGGCCTCAAAACAAAATGAGTGTTGATAGCATATTAATTTGCCAAGTAAGAATGGAGCTGAAACAAAAACATAGCAAAATCTGCTGTAACAATTGTGTATTACTGTCTCGCAGTCATTTGTCTGATTGAATTTCAGTTACTGTTTTGGTGAATAAAGATGTGGTCGTTTATAAATCAGAAGTATGTGAAAGAAGATTGGTTGAAATAGCATGAGAAGCAAACTCAAAGTTAAAAAGTGTTTAATGAATTTAAAACTCGAGCGAAAATATATGGGATATGTTTTGACAATACTGGGTCAGTGCTTTCATTCCAATCAGGATACCCTTTAGAACAGAGATCATAGTTTAAACATGGCGAAGCAGTGAAAGTTAATGATTTCATTATTCACAGTTAAGTGTTTCTGATACAATTTTGTAGCCGCTCCAAAGAGCAGATTTGATCTAACTGTAGTATGTTTTAAAGAAACACTAAAAGAAAGGTAAAGAGACAGATCGGTTTACAACATTTTCTGAAGCAAAGTTTGAAGGAAACCGGTAATGTCAGAGCAACATGCGAAAATTCGGTGGCAGTGATGGTTCAAGGAGAATGTTTGTCATAAAGACGAAGAATGTGTTGTAATTGTAATGCGGGGTCATGATCTTGGTTAGGTGGGCAGCATGCTGGCCCGGGATGGCCGCCCTCCTCCTGACCTGGCCGTGAAGTGCCTCTGGGTGCTCACCCCGCTTACAGCAACAGTCTCCCTCATCATCGTCTGCGTCGCCGTCACCACCAACTATTGGCTTCACACAGAAGAGAAAATGGCCAACCCTAACTACAACGGCACCGGGGACCGGGACTACTTGTCCAAGTTCACCGTGTCCGGCCTCTGGACTCTCTGCTATACTAACCGTGAGTATACACTTATATTGTTGCTTAGTCTGGTAGATAAGGCAAAGTTTTTGGGTGTGCTATTTGGGGAAACTTCGGCATGTTTTAAACTGACAGCATGATTAGCACCTACTACTTATGGAACAAGAATTTTAACAATAGAAGTACTGCACCCGTAATTTTGACGGAGGCGCTGCTTTGAGGTCTTATTTCTTGCTTGTGTTTTCTTCTACACTTCCCATGTCCTACGAATTTTAATAAATACTTATGACTAACACGTAAACAAAGAAATGAGCGTTTTGGAACTTCCTAAAAACTGGTACAAACAACTCCTACTAGAAGGACCGCCATCCGTCTTTTTTATGGGTACAGAAGTGTGAACAGTAGCCTTCGTGTCTGTCTACACCTGTTATTGTTTTCCTTCCTGATTGGTTTATAGTAATCTGCAGACCCTTTGGCTACCACTACTACTACTACTACTAGGGGAATTCTGGGGTATTCACACCAATGGCTGCTTTAGGGCTTATTTCGCCCTCTTCAGCCAATATGATTATTTATTTGGGGGAGGCAGAGATGGCTTTTTTTTCCTCCGAATAAATGTGCATCAAGTTTGAGAGCTTGTGCTTCACAGAGGATGAGTATATTGCTGTTGATTTGTTGAAGCTGTTGTTGGAACAGGTGTAGCTGAGTCTGGATGTCAGTTGTGGTGTCGGCAGAGTGCTGGGCTATCGCTGTTAACTTTGTGAGTTGCTCGATCTGTTCTGCGTGGCGTTCTGCGATGCTTGTGGTGATTGTTCTAGTTGGCCTAGGCGTGGAGCAATGTTGAGTTCCTCGGAGTGGAGGTGATGCATGTCCTCTCTGGAGGACTGTGAATCTGCGATGGTGTTCTCAAGAGAGGCAAGACGGTTTCCAATGGTCTGCATTTCCCTCCGAAAATCCTGCATGGCTTCCTTCAGGTATTCATTGGGAAAGAAGGCAGCTGCTGCTACGGTAGATGATAAGATTGGAGCCTCTTCCTCCCTGGTCGCTGGAGTGCTGCTTTGTACTTAAAGCTTCGTTCTGGGGTAGCAAGGGCACAGCGCTTAACCTGTAAAATGGCCTAAACCATTGTAGGTAGCACAGTACCTGCGTCGGTGTCTTGGATCACGCTTACTGCATTCGGCGGTGAGGCACTGTATCCCACAGTAGTGTCACCCAGGTGGAGCGGTGCAGGTGGTGCCACAGTGGCCATAGCTGCAGCATCGCCGACAGGGAAAGTGCCGCTCTAAGATGCTTGCCTCGACTCTGAGACATTGCCCTAAAATGGGCAGTCCCATCCTCAAGGCAGCATCCCTGTCGGCATTGTCAGCTAGATGCAGGCGCACTGGTGTGGCGCCTTTGGCGATGAGTAAGAACGCTTTATTGCCCAAGTGGCAAAATTCGTGCTACCACTTATGAGCAAAAACCATTCCGCTGAAATTGTTATGGTCGAATACCTGGGGACCACCATTTTTCAGGAACACAATGAACAGAAAAAAAAATCCCTGAAATTTTGTGGTTTGTGCGATTTGATGATAAGGTCACACGTTCTCAAAGACTTAGTGCAAACCGCCTTGCAGCTGCTCCTCCTGTCTGGAATCCTTTTATTGCCAATTCCTTGCAGTGTTACACTCCAAGTGAAAACACCACTGTGCACTAGCAATTGTTTCCTTGCAAGGCTAGATGGTCCTTCATTCAATATATGAGCAATAAGCCGGGCAAATTTGGAATAAAGTTTTGCCTTGCAGTTGATGCAAATTCAAAGTATCTGGTGAATGGTTTTGCTCACCTGGGCAAAGACGATCAGCGCTCAACAGGAGTTGCTCTTGCAGAGCATGTTGTAATGCGTCTTCAACAGTCATTTGCTTCTGCAAGAAGAAATTTTACATGTAACAATTTTTCCACAACCAAATGCCTTGCAGAAGGTTTGAAGCGCAAAAGTAAAAGCATTGTGGGCACAGTAAAGAAATGTAGCAGGGAAATCCCTCAATCAGGAAAATCTGCTGCAGCACCTTTACACATAACTGTACTTTATAAGTCAGGTGACAAAACTCTGACATGCTATCAGGGAAAAAAGAACAAAAATGTGCTTTTTTGAGTTCAGTGCATGACACAGTTACTATAAATAAACAACATCCTAATAAGCTACCAGTCAGTGGAGTATTACAGTAACACCAAGTACGGCGTTGACGTCATCGATCAAATGGCTCAACTGTACACAGTGAAATATGGATGCAGAAGGTAGCCTATGCATATTTTCAATGTGTTGGCCTTGGCAGCTATTAATGCATGAGTACTCTATAAGGAAGTAACAGTTGAAAAAGTAAGCTGACGTCAGTTCATATACAACTTAGCATCAAGTATGTTTGTGGATCATGTTTAGACAACGCTGAATACACGTGTGTTAGGTGCTACGATGCTCTAGGTGGCTTTGAATGGGCGAACTCGGGTTTATAAGAGTTTTTTCTACTATATGCTGTGGTATTAAAATTTTATGTTGAAACACATGTGTTGTCCATTTTACATTTGGTTGTCGTATATATTTGGATTAATTTTTAGGTTTAAAATGTTAATTTTACCATATAATTATTCCGACAAGAGTAAAATTATATGCTGATAAACTGTACAAATAATATTAAATGAACTGGTATGCATTCATATTTATTTACTACTTCAAAAAGGGCAAATAGAACAGCACCCGTCAAAATGACGGGTTGGTCTTTCTCGGTAGACCATACTCGGTAAACACGCTAATCAGCGTGCAGTGTTATCCAACACAGTCCATAAATATAGTGAAAATAATTAAATGAATATGTCTATCTTTGTTTCTCAAGGAAAGCTGTAGATATGTTAAGACTTAACACGGGTTTAACAATAGTTATAATAAAAATTGCATTTCACCAACAGGTGTTAGCTTAACACTCGTGTTAAATCTCTTGTTAAATTAACAAATCAAATTTCTGACGTTAAGTTCTTAAGAATTGCAAATAGTCAAGATGGCGGGCGTGTACTCAGCTGTTTATGCCGATTTGCTATATTTAAGACAGTCTAAATGGCATTCGTAATAGAGTACGGCCTATGAGGAAAAATTATTTTGAGAAGCTCTCAGAAGAAAATTTTCTACAGAGGTACAGACTGTCGAAACAAGTTGCTATGAAGGTTATTGAGGAAGTACAAGAGAGGTTAGAACACGCATCGAAAGGAATATGGGGATCTCGCATTTGCTTCAAGTATTAATAACTTTGCGATTTTATAATTCACTGAATTATGTGGATAATGCACTACCACTCGTCTTGAAACGTTCAAGTCACTTGTCGCTTGACCTTCTTCTATCCTCGTTCTAAATTTTACCTAATACTGAGTTAGAACATGCATCGAAAGGAATATGCCGATCTCGCCTTTGCTTCAAGTATTAATAAATTTGCGATTTTATAATTCACTGAATTATGTGGATAATACACTGTCCACTTCCTGTCTTGAAACGTGTAACAGTACTTTTGGGTTATGTTTGAAGTATGAAAAGTTTATAAATTTATAAAAACTGATTATGTAAATATATTTAATAATTTAAATATGTAAAAATGTATGTAATTGTGTGATTGACCGAAATAATAATTGTATGACGTAATATGACGTAATGTGGTGACGTGGCATTAAATCGGCCAATCACAAAATTACGTAGAAGTAACGATAGTCACGATAAATCAATAATCTCGTTTTTAAAGAGAGAGATATTTTTGTTGTAATGGTGGAGTGTGATGAATACTGGTACTAGATCAGGAAAATTTAAGTTATATTTTGACTCTGTATAAATATAACCAATTACAGAATTTGACTTCTTTATTCTGAACCACGCCTTGAAACACGGATGTCTCATGACTCTTATTTAGAATAAGATGATACAACTGGTGACCAGAGGAAATAGATAGCCGCAAAAACTCACACGAGAAGAGAAAGAATTGTGCGTCCTACATAGAAATCCTGTCCCAAATTGCACCCGAACGGCTAATGAAGACGGAGATAAATTAACGACGAACAGACACAAATTCCTGTCCCAAATGTTCTAGACACTTTTCAGTTGTACATCTTTGCTCCTCGCTTTAAATTTACGTAATACTGAGTTAGAACATGTATCGTAAGGAATATGCCGATCTCGCCTTAGCTTCAAGTATTAATAACTTCACGATTTTATAATTCACTGGATAATAAACTGTCCACCTCCCGTGTTGAAACGTTCAAGTCACTCGTCACTTGTCCTTCTCCGCTCCTCGTTTTAAATTTACGTTTAACGTTTCTGTTTCTAGTAATGAAATTTGAATTAAATTCGTTTCCAATTTTTCCCACATGACATATTTCTCTTTTACATTCACCGCATGCGTCCTTTTTCCACGATATCCTCATACTTCGTCACCAATTTAATTAAAAATTCTTTCTGCATCGATGAGAAATTGGTTTCGCGGCATTTGTTTACGATTTTGTTTATCTGCCCTCTTGATAGCTGTGTACAGACGAAAATGAAAACAAAAGCGCATCGCAGTACGTTCAAAATATAATACGACTCATCCATAGCCTTCTATAGCTGTCACGGCGCTAACACATGTTTGTTAACATTTTCAGAAAACAGGTTGGTGAAATGCAAGAAATTTAACAACTTTGTTAGCACTGTTACAATTGTTAAGTTACATTTGTTAACGTAGATTTTAACATCTGTTGCTGAAATTGGGCATAAGTGATTTCAAAATTAATTGAAGTTGTTTAATCTTTTACTGTAAACAAATGCATTAATTAATGTAATAATAAAAATGGTATCGGACAGTGATAGTGATAGTGTTCTATAAGTCCTGACCTGTCAAACCACATGTACATTTCTATGTGAAATAAGAACATTAAATTTAAGTGAAATAGCAAACAAATGATGAAATAACAAAGCCTTCCTCTTTAAACTACTGCATTAAAAATGAAAGAGGAAAGTTGCTTTCTAAAGTGGCTTTGTGTATTTGTATTCTCTGCGTGTTGCCTCACAGATAAATCATTTAAAATTATTACTTTCCCTAGTTGTCAGTGCTTTGTACGTGTAGTAGCTTTTGCAATTCAGTTAATAAATCTTCGCGTGCTTTCACAGTTTTGTTAACGATTTCAGCTCTTCTTCTTCGTCTTCATCTTCCTGGGCATTATAGTTTTCTTTCAAAATCTCCTTTCTCTTGATAATCAGAGAGAATATTTAACGAACTGGAACAGAATTCTCTCTAGATCTTTTCTCGTATGCTCTTATTTTGTACTGTATGTTAAGGTAGCTTGCATTATTCTTGAGAGGCTGTAATTGTAAGGCATTTTACGGTGAGTTGGTCGCAGCGTTTTAACGAATAAAATTAGTAATTAGGAGTTAAATGTATAGAAAGCAAATTGTTACAGCTATACGAGGTCCCCTTTGAAAATGTTCCATCTCAGCGCATCCTTTCTACAGTTCGTCATTCACTCTAAGTCTTTGAGCGAAGGAGGACTTGTTAAGATGTAGGACTGCTGAAGGCTGAGTTGGCATTGAGCAACTCTTCTAACACGAAAACCAATAACAACTTGTCTAATGTGGTTTGCGTAGCATTTGTTATCTTTAAAATAAAAGAAAGGAAAAAAAAAACTATTTTACGATGTCAAGTTAATACCCCTCCAAATTTTTCAAGACTGGGACCAGATAGGAACTTCTGTTTTGTTTAAATACAAGCGGATTCTTTGTGAATACGTGAGAGAGTTGGCAGCGCTTTACACTGCACAGAACTGTAGTGGCAGCGACGAGAGTTAGGACTGCTTTTTTATACTTAAAATGGCGACGTTTTCATTGCAAGAACGGCGTGTAATCATTCGTTTTCTCCATTTTCGTGGTGTTACACCTATTGTAATTCATCGCCAGCTGAATGACGCATGTGGTGATGGTACCAGGGATATGTCAAATGTGTGTTACTGGGTGCGACAGTTCAATGAATGCAGAATCCTTCGCAATTTCAGATCTTCATAAGGATTGTGTGCACTGATCCCACGTAAATGCAAATTTTGGAGGCGATGTCTGCAACGCTCAATTGAGAAACCTCCAAAACAGCGTTCTCCAGTCACTAGACAATGGCGGGGTAAACTGGATATTCCGGAGAAAACCCGCCCGAGCGCTGTGTTGTTCACCACATATCTCACTTTGCGGTCACCTGGGGGCGGCCCGGCTTCTATCCCAGGCGAACGCAAAGTGAGATATGTGGTGGACAACACGGCGCTGGGACAGGTTTACTCCGGGATCTCCGGTTTCCCCCGCCATTTCATCCCACAGGTGCTCCATCTTCATCTCATGTATCATCAGTGTCACCGCCTGCGGTGCCGTATGTAGTAAAAGCGGGCTTTAAACACTACACATTTCTCGCTACACCATGTCGTCAGACCGGCTGGTGTGAGGTCGTGACTATCTTATTTTGTTGTCACACAATGTTCTGTCTGAATTCATATTCATAGTTATTGCAACTTAGTACAGTGTTTGAACAGATCCCATGAAAATGCCAATTTCGGGCGCGATGTCTGCGGCACTCAATCGGCATCCCCCAAAACGACGTTCTCCACTCGCTAGACCATGTCGTCAGACCGGCTGGTGTGACTGTCTCGGTTTGTTGTCACCCAATGTTCTGTCTGCATTCATATTCATATTTATTGTAACTTAATACACTGTTTGAACACAATTAAGCCATACCATTTGTAATACATGCTCTCTCTTAAAAGTAAACGGTTAGAAATGTCAAAAAAAATTGTCATTCATCTTCTCTCTCTCTCACACACATATAATTATTCAAAATCATTGAAGTTGTAATCAAAATATTGTCACTCAATTACCGAAAGGCATGACCAACTGACAACTGAGTGGGAGACAGGAGGCATTCAGTCCATGCCTACCCATTTATCTCGTGTCACTAACTGAGGGTATGGTTAGGGATGTGTCACTGGTCGCTGGCCGCCTCTTTCCCCTCCCACAACGTCTGGAACAGTCGGGATATTTAATCTAACCCGGAACCTTCTAGATAGGTCAGTTGGTCTCATATAAGCGACGCACCGGGCTGTAGGAGAGTTCAGTTCTTGACGAGCAGCTGTGAGGAGCGCCGTGCTAGCGAACGGACTGGAAGACTGTGTACGTATATCAGAGGAGTTGTACGTAATTGTGAGTGTGGATTGGACCTGTGACAGACGAACTGGTGAATCGTAATTGTGTGCGCTACGTAATTCTATGTAATCGGCAAGTGTTCCAACTGTAATTCGGTGGAAATCAAGAACATTTTGAGTTTGTGCAATTGTACCTTAAATTTCACGAACCCACAAAGTCACAATATTCATCTATACTGTAATAGGCTGTGCTTAACAAGAATTTAGTCAGTTTAAATTTAAACTTAGCAGCTGAAACAGTATTTTTAGGCTTTCAGGAAGCTTATTAAGTAGTTTTGGATCAAAGTACTGGGACTTATGTTCAAAAAGTTTTAGCCTGTGACCTTTACTTTCCCCTTGTTTCATATGTGTGGACATCGGAATTTGTGGAGGTTACATTCCTGTTATGTACAAAAAGTATTGTTCGCAGAATAAATCTGCAGGGAAGAGTAAGTATGTTTAATTTTATAAAATACGGCCTGCATGAACTCGTACGTGTTATTTTTGCCAGGTATCTGATAGCTCTTTTCTGTAGGAGAAATATTCTGTTAAAGTTTATTTTGGAAGTGTGTCTCCACAGCTCGGTGCCATAAGAAATGTGTGAATATATTAATGCAAAATATACTTATTAGTATCTACTGAGAGAACTGTCGTACCCAGGAACGCACAATAGGCACGTCCACGGTACCATCACCACATGCCTCACTCAACTGGCGATGATTTGCAATAGAATAATGGAGAAAACGAATTATTAGACGCCATTCTTGCAATAAAAACGTCGCCATTTAAATATCAAAAGCAGTCCTTATTCTCCTCTCTGCCACTAGAGTTCTGTGCACTGTACAGTGCTTCCATCTCTGTCACGAATTCAAAATGAGTCCGCGTGTTAAAAAAAAAATAAAAAAAATAAACAGAAGCACCAGACTCGTGCTTAAATTTTTCAGTTTCACTCTACCTTTCCATATTTCGTTCTACACGCGGCTGGTGTAAAACAGCAATACATTTGCATTAGTTGGCCTAATAGTGGTCCAAGCTATATAGCTGGGACCTATAACTATTTCCAGCATAGTAACACGCCATTAAGGTAATTCTCTCATTTGTTCATGAGAAAATGTACGAGTCAGTTGTAGAATTTAATGTCATGCTGGCACGTTGGCTATGGTAGCTCAATGATTAAGAGCAACCAGAGACCGGAAGATCGGTGGTTAAAATCCCGGCTATGGCATTGAATTTTCAAGTTTGACTCTACTTATCCATATCGCATGCTTTTGTTTCATAGTTCCTATTAGGCAGGATAGATATGGGATAAAGTTGAATTAAGCTTTTTGGTTCCTTCTAAACTTTAATTAATAAATGTATAGTTCAATATCTTAAAAGCTGATAGCTGTGTGGAAGCTTTAGAGCAAGGAACTGATGAAGGATATTTCAGAATGTGCACTTATATTGTTTTCACTAACCCAGACTTTGTTTAGCTATCAAGATTTCAAATAATGCCTCCTGAGGCAATTCCTACTAATTTTGGGTTGAGAAAAACAAATATGACAATGAAAAATTTTTATAATTCCAGGTTCTATGATATACACAAGGTGGAAGTATTACATATTAACGGATTGAGAGAAAAGGATACATTTTAATTACATACATGCTAACAACAATGAAAGTGCATTTGATATTTTAAACATGTAATTACAGGTTAAGAGTTCTAAATTGCTGGAAAAATACTTCGCAGATAGTCGTGTCTGAATAGAATCATGTGGTGGCCTATTGACTTCGTCGTCTTTTAGCTTGCCTCTTGTGATGGAGTTCCGCAGAATCCCTATACAAAGTCCAACAGTAATCCGCAAGCATTAATTCATTCCAACGGCCCTGATATCTTTGTTCCATAACAGAAATGTCCTGCTGGAATCTCTCCCCATGTTCATCACTAACAGTTACACAACTAGGAGGGAAAAAGTCTAGGTGGGAGTGGAGAAAATGGACCTTAAGGGACATGTTGCATCCAAGGTTACGGTATTTTTGCAGGAGTACTGTCACCAAATGCTTGTAGGTTTCATCTACGGTATTTTCACAGGTGTGCCAACACCTAAAAGAATCCCCACATTTAAAATATTTAGTCTGTGAAATGAAATTTCATTTATCTTCAAAACAAGAGCTAATCTGTCATGTTTATGGTAATTTTTGAATTCAGCAGATGGAAAAACAAGTAAATTCACTATTTTTAAGCCCAAAACGTTTTCATTGTTGCCCAGTATTATATGAACGAGTTTGGTTCACTCTTACCATTTGAAACACTTTTACTGGATTAACAAGGCACATTTTTGTAGGTTTTATAGAAGTAGAAGCTTCACAGAATCACTCAGTATGGTTGATATGGTGGGCGAGCTACAGAATTAACACCGGGTTTTAAAATCAAACAAAGCATACACTGTGGTACATGACCTGGCTTGAGGACCATAGGTATAACTCCGTTCATCCATTTGAAATGCTAACAACAAAATGTTCTGTTGTTTTGCAAGTGTTAGTCCGCTGTTTCAGCTTCGGTGATAACAAAGGACCCCAAGGGAGTATAGAAACGGAGCCGTACCTCCTGCAAAAGTTCAATATTTGTATTGTTAATGCCTGTTGGGAGCTGTACCTCTACAGCAATAAACGTGCTACATTAGCGCTGTCCAACAATCTCTGGTATTCAAAGAATTTACAGAACGTCAATATAAGTGAATTGTATCCAACTTTTCACTGCACTATTGCACACATTTGGTCTCGATAGAATGAGAAGTTAACGTCTCTTCCAGTGTGTGACACTTTCACTGGCTCTCCCAATATCTCCATTTAACAGAATATGCTGCTGGCAGCTACAGTGGTGAACCATTACCCTCTATGAGCGTATGTTTAATAGGTCCCCGTAGGGAAGGGGTTCCGTCCCCTACAGCTGCCGTGGTGCGGGCGCTGAGAACCCTTAGCACTCGTGGTACCTCTTAAGTTACTAGAGAAACCACGGGCCAAACATTCGAGCCCCTCCCTGATAGGGAGTTGTTCGGATTGGGTTGGACTCGAGGGGGCAGTGTGTTCTCGACACCCACGGGGAATTGGGTACCTTCGGCCAGACTAAGGCCACCCGGAGGGGGTAGAGGGTTGCCTCATAATTCCCGGGTACTAGCCTGCAGAGCTAGTAGAACGTGTGCTAGATCGCCAGACGGCCCCACCGAGGATTTCGGTACTCTTCCCTGCGAGGTTGACGCGCGTAAGTGGCTTATCCACTTCCACAAGTCTTGACTTTGTAGTCGATGGGGGCGTTTTTAGACTCATTGTATTGCCCCATGGAAAGAGCCCCGGAGTTTCTATTGCTCCCAGGTAGAAGAAGGCCCGGGTCATTGATGCTACGGGTCCAGGACTAATGGGAGTAGATCCTCTGTATGTCAAATGGAAAAATGTTTAACAGGTGTGGGATTTAGACATTACAAGCGCTGTTCAATAAGAATGATCACACTCTTTTTTAGACAACGTACGTTTACTCACCCTCATAATTTTGACAGTCCTTCTCAAAATAGTCTCCCCTGAATGTGATGCATTTTTCCCAGCGTTTCTGCCAGTCTCCAAAGACATTCAGGAAACAATGTTTGAGAGATCCTTCAAAATCACCTTCAACACTACTTCTGATGATGGATAATGCCCCCCACGAAGGCATTTCTTCAAGTTAGGGAATAGAAAAATGTCACATGGGTCAAAATCCGGACTCTAGAGATGGTGAGGGATTAAGTTCACGTTGAATTTTGCAAGATATTCAGCAACAACATTGGCAATTTGCGGCCGCGCATTATCGTGTTGCGGCATCCAGCCTGCTTCACCGAAATATGGCACCCAATGAAATATTCATTATTTCTTAATGTGATCTTAAGGTAATTCGTCGATCCTCTCTCACAATGGCAGCTGCAGTGTTGATGTTTTCTTCCGTAAGAGCAGTAACCAGAGCACCGGGGCCACCTTCCTTTGAAATTCATTGTCTACCCTCTATAAACATTTTAAACCACCTTCGAGCTGTGCTGTAGGGAAGAATAGACTTTCCATAAGCTTTCTGAACATTGCATAGTTATCAACTGAAGATTTGTTGAGACGAAATCAGAATTTCAAAGCCGCATATTGTTCTTCGCGTGTTACCTCCATTGCAGCGGTAGGTGATACTGAACATATCCCACAGGCGGGAACCAGGAGTACCAACATGAAACTACTACGGCGTATTTGTTTAACATTAGGGTAACAGAATATAATAAGTTTGAATTTTAGTGCAAAAACTATGACCGTAAGCAAATTATGATCATTCTTTATTGAACAGACCTCGCACTTCTGTATTATGTTTATGATAAGTTCAATGAAGACAAACAAGTTGGTTTGATGCGAGTTGAAGCTGCCTGAAAATGTAAAATGTTTTGGCTTCCGCAATAACAAGAAGACGCTATTTGAGTTATCCTCCTGCAGCTAACGCCAGTTACGAGAGTGGTCTGAAAAGTTTCCAACTTCAATGTATGGATGGCAGCACTCTTAAGTAAAAGCTAGTTAATTTCTTTTTCCATCTGCTTACAGTTACTCACCAAAGTTTCAGCCATTTTGGGCGGTCAGTTGTTATGTAACACTCGTTTGAGTGAGTTGATGTAAGTGTTTTTATGAAATTCGACAAAATTGCTATCGAGCTGTCATTAAATATTTGTTTTTGAAAGACAATACGCCTACGCAAATCAAAGATGAGTTGGATTCTGCCTATGGGGACTCCGCACCATCATTTACCACAGTGAAATTTTGGACGGCTTGGAAGACGATGAAAGTTTGGGAGGTTTTAAAACAATAGCTACCTACGAAAACATCGCCGGAGTTCACCAAATGGTGCCAGACCACCAAATTAAATTGAGAGAGATAGCAGAGGCTATGGACATGTCAAAAGAACGTGTTTGTCACATATTAAATCAACATTTAGACATGAGAAAGCTGTCCGTGCGTTGGGGGCCGCGTTTACTCACATTAGACCAAAAACGTGTTCGAATGAATATTTCCAACGCTCTGGTGGTCCAGTTTGGGCGGAGTAATTGCGAGTTTTGCCGCCGATTAATTACTGTAGATGAAACTTGGATGCATCATTAAACGCCCGAAACAAAAATACAGTCCAAACAGTGGGCTGCAAAGGAGGAACCGGCTCCAAATAAGTAAATAAATGAATGAATGGGTGATTGAGTGAGTGAGTGAGTGAGTGAGTGAGTGAGTGAGTGAGTGAGTGAGTGAGTGAGTGAGTGAGTGAGTGAGTGAGTGAGTGAGTGAGTGAGTGAGTGAGTGAGTGAGGAAACGAACGAACCAACGAACGAATGAATGAATGAATGAATGAATGAACGAAGGAATGGATGAATGAACGAATTAATGAATGAATACAAAAACATAAAAGATAAAAATAATAACTTTTTTCGGCTGAAAAAGTGATGGCAACTGCGTATTTGGGATAGTCATGGAGTTATTTTAATCGATTATCTTCACTAAGGAAAAACCATGACAGAAGCATACTACGCATCCTTACTTGACAAAAAAACGGAAAAAAAAAACTTAAAAACTTACGGAAAAACGGTCACATTTGCAGAAAAAGGGAATCCTGTTTAGATAATGTTAAAGGGTGAAAGGTAGACTGCGAATTAGGACACCTTGAGCTGTACGATACACACGTCGATCTCTTGCAGCTGACATCACCAGGAGATAGCAGTGCTCTGAGACAACCGCAGGATACGGCATAGTCTAAGAGAGGACGGCCACCAGACTCACTGAATGACATTAACCAGAGTTGAGAGCTTTTCATTTCTGAGCGAGGATACGCTGCAAATATTACTTCGTCTCGCTCTCACGCTGCATCCACCTCCGACATGAGAACAGGGATCACAAAAACGCTGTCCAAGTCCAAGAACTGCATTTAAAACTTAAGAATGTCTATTTAATATATGAATTCAACTGCCACTAATATAAAACGGAATTCATTTTAAATGAACATTCTTGAATTTTTTCCACCTCTCTGTTTATGCAAACAAATATCTTCTTCTTCTTTAACTTCTGTAGTTATAACATAGTCGTAGTGTTAAGGGATTTGTTCCTTTATCCCTGAAGATCGGGCTTGAAGAACCGAAGCTCTGGATATTTGGATAGAGAACCAGGATGAGTGATCAGCCCCATGCCTACTGAATGAGAATTGGTGGAATGCTGGCGGAGGAAGCCGCGGAACCCGGAGAAAACACACCCCAGCGCTATTGCCCACCACAAATGTCACTTTGTAGTCGCTGAGACCGAACTCCGGCCGCCTTGTTGAGAGCGAATTGGTACAACAACTCTGCCATGGCGCGCGGAAACAAATATATGAGGTAAAAATAAAAAACTCACAATAAATAAAACATTTATCAAACATTCCTGATACAATGCAACGGAAATAATAGCTACGGAATGAAAACATAGTTTGTTGGAATAAGTGAAATTAAAATATTTTGATCTTTTGCGAGATGCTAACTTATACACCCAGCGTTGAAAATTAGCATAACATTTCAGAACGTACAAAAACAGAAACATCCGGAAGAATTTGCTTATTTCTTGATACCATGTACACACGTTTTCTTGAGCGTTCAGGTTTGAAGTAGCATGTAGTGGTGCTGATTCATCTTGCGCTGTTCGAACGCGTTGCTTACCTGCTTACTGTTATAATTTCCCTGCGCCACCTACCGGAATCTTGTACTATAACCGCTGCGTCACATTCATCAAAGCTTTTAAAAGTAGACTAATGCTTATTTTCAGACCCTCCCTTACAAAATTCGACAATGCAGTGCTAGGTAACATAGACGTAAATGTAGATCGCATACTGTACGAGGGCTGTTCAATAAAGATTAATAATAATTTTTAAGGTCATAATTTTTCGCACTAATATTCAATCTTATTTTATTCTGTTAGCTTAATGTGAAACAAACACGCCGTAGTAGTTTCATTGTTGGTACTCCTGGTTCCCACCTGTGAGAACCAGGCAAATTCAGACATGTTCAATATCGCCTACCGCTGCAATGAAGGTAAAACGCGAGGCACAATATGCGGCTTTGAAGTTCTGCTTTCGTCTCAACAAATCTTCAGTTAAGAAATATACAATGTTACAGAAGGCTTATGGAAAGTCTGTTCTTCCCTACAGCACAGCTCGAAGGTGGTTTAAAATGTTTAAAGAGGGAAGACAAACAATTTCAAAGGAAGGTGGACCCGCTGCTACAGTTACGCTCTTACGGAAGAATACATCAACACTGCTGCTGCCATTGTGAGAAAGGATCGACGAATTACCTTATGATAACTTTCTGAAATACCGAACATTTCATTGGGTGCCACCCACACGTTGGTGACAGAAACATTACACATGAGACGTGTTTGTGCGCGATGGGTTCCAAGACTGTTGATTCCCGAACAAAAGAACATTCGCATGCAGGTGTGCATGCAGTTAAAGTTGATGTTAGAGGAAGATTCGGAGTTTCTTTCAAACGTAATCACTGCTGATTAAACTTGGCTACATCATTTTGATCCTGAGAGCAAACAGCAAGGCTCAGTTTGGAGATCTCCTTCATCACCAAACCCCAAAAAATGCAAAAGTGTTTGCTTCTGCTGGGAAAGTTATGGTCATCTCATTCTTTGATATTCATGGAATGATTTATCAGCATGTTGTACCTGCACACACATTAGTGACTGGACAATACTACAGGGATATCCTGAAAACATTGCAAATCCATATCAGGTGCAAAAGATCACATTTTTGTGAAGCAGGCTGGATGCTGCACCACGATAATGCGCGGCCGCATATTGCCAAAGTTTTTGCTGAATATCTTGCAAATATCAACGTAAAGTGCATACCTCACCCTCCATATGTTCCGGATTTAGCCCCCTGTGACTATTTTCTATTCCCTAACTTGAAGAAAAGCCTTCGTGGGAGTCACTGTGCACCATCAGAAGCAATGGTGAAGGCTGTGGAGGCGATGTTGAAGGATCTCTCAAAAAATGGTTTCCAGCATGTCTTTGAAAACTGGCAGAAACGCTGGGACAAGTGCATCGCATTTAGGGGAGATTATTCTGAGAAGGACCATCAAAGTTATGAAGATGAGTAAAGGGACGTTGTCAAAAAATTGTGATCATTCTTAATTGAACAGCTCTCGTATATCCCTATTCTGCCAATGGTGAAGATATGTTCCTTTATTGCTTCAAACAAATGAAATTTGTGTTTGTAATAAAAGCAACGCCACTCAGGATAATCAATAATGACGTGCTTTGTTTTGTTTGCCAAACACTGGAATTCCATTAAGTAGCCTACATAATGTCATTAGGAGGAATGCTTTGTACTGTTACATATTTGATGTGCTTCTTAACCTTTGTGCAGTTTAGATATATTCCATAATTTAATTCGGCGGGTTCCTTTACAAACAGAAACACGGCAACGACTTCTCAACAAGATGTACTTCCAGAAGGGACGTTGGGCCTTCTGTACAAGGTGGGCAATAAGCGAATCCAATCCTGTAAGGGGCAGCCATTCTATAACACAAGTTTGTAAAGGTAAAAAATTCACCCATTTGCCCATAATTAATTCGAGAATTGAGCGAAATGCGCAGCCACAGTGGTCCTTTGAATGTTTGTGTAATTTTTTTATGCAGGGCAAAGGTCACTTCAAAAGACGCCGATGTTTGCGAGTTCGATTCTTACGTATTAAAGTATCCCTAATGGCCACAATAGACTTCTTCCTGGAACAAGCAATAGGTCTTACTTCAGGAAGAAAAGCGAAAAATGGTCGACGTACTAATGTACCAATGGAAGTTATAGAGCATCTAAGGCCATGAGAGTTGGAAGGTGATGCTGTGGTAGAAGTGTAAAAAACGGATTTGAATTGGCCATGGCCGGGCTGGAATTGGGTGACATAGTATGCAATTTTACCATGCTTTCGATATAGCCAGGGTGCGATCTCAGGAATGAACAACTTGGCCCACTGTACCTTTTGGTTTCCTGGGTCCATTCCGCCTACCAATGTCGAATGGTATTAACCCGAACCAGGAGCCTTTACTGTGGCGAAACAGTTCCAGCGACAACCTGCAGAGCCTTCGTGGAGGTAGTCCTATATGCACTACAGATACGCAGTGCAACCTTCCTTTGTACGCGCTCGAGCCAAGTTCGGTAGATAGCTTATCAAGGCAGGACATCCAAGCTGGGGCACCGTACAGAAGAATGGAATGTAACACACTATCAAGAAACTTCCTGGCACTAGGTTTAGGACCACCGACATTGGGCATCCAACGACCTAAGGCGGTGATAACCTTTTTGGCCCTGCGAGTCACATATTGGTGATGTGTACCAGGATACACGGATAGCTTTTAATATTCTTCTGTTATATTCTTACTTACGAGCAATGAAAACTCTAAGTTGCAAGTATGGTAACAAGTGAAGAAATCATTAAGATTTTTAATTTGAATTTATATAAGAAATCAATATTTTGTTTATTTCCTTTAGCACCAAATCCATTACAATTATTATCACAAAACTTTATACTGTGATCGGAATCAATCAAGCACTTCAACCTGAACTAAAACTTAAGTATTTTCGAGAAATTTAAAAAGCGTTCAATCTCTTCAGCGTTCCAGAAAGGAAGATGAATTTTCTTTCGGTTTCTACACCAAGATTATTTAATCCTTCATTACTATCGCTACCCATATATTACTTCTATATGATTGGCTGGTTTACAACTACGTCGCTACATTACGTAATAAAATTATTATTACGGCCAATCACAAAATTACTTATACTTTTGCACAACTTTGTTTTTCTTTTATAAATTTATAATTTTTAAAACCCCTTTTAAATCAAAACAACTTCTACAACCTTGATTTCCTTAGTTACATTGACATCTACCTGTTCCTTCTCGTTTACATTAAACTTAACGAGCTAATGATCTGTTGTCATGAAAAGAAACAACTTTAACTCTTGCCTCTTATAGTATGCATTATCTAAAATGGAAATCATTTATTGCGGTTATTTGTCTATCTTCTTACGAGGGTTGGTCAAAAAGTAATGCCTCCTATTTTTTTCCTTAAATAAGTAAGCTATGTGAAGACTATGAATTTGGCGCAATTCCTCAAAACTTCTTTTCCAATCCCCTGCAGTAGTAACCTTCTAAGTCAGCAGGTGGCAGCACTGCATCCCCTTGCAAAATGGCTGACATCGACATTCGTATTAGACAGCGTTCTGTGATTGAAGTTTTGACTTCGGAAGGTGAAACGCCAATTCACATTCACGAAAGGCTGAAAAATGTGTATGGTGATGCAACGGTGGATGTCAGCACTGTTAGACGATGGGTTCGTCGCTGTAACGAAGCCGAAGGGCAAACATCATTGGCAGATGAAAAGCGAAGTGGCAGCCCGGTGACTGCAGTGACTCCATGCAACATTCAGCGAGTCGATGACATCATTCGTGGTGATCGCCGGGTAACAACAGGTGAATTGTGTCGCATTACCTCCCTCAGTAAAGGCAGTGTGATGACGATTATTCAACAACTGGGTTACTCAAAAGTTTGTTCACATTGGGTACCAAGAATGCTAACCACATAAAACAAATAAACAAGGAAAACAAAGGCCTCCGAACACTTGTCGCGCTTTAAGTTGGAGGGAGGGAGCTTCTGAAACAAAATTGCTACTGGAGACGAAACGTGGGTTCATTTTTTGAACCTTAATGGAATGGCATCACACAAAGTCACCAAAGATAAAGGAATTCAAAAC
Source organism: Mantis religiosa (assembly GCA_030765055.1). Taxonomy (NCBI): domain Eukaryota; kingdom Metazoa; phylum Arthropoda; class Insecta; order Mantodea; family Mantidae; genus Mantis; species Mantis religiosa. The sequence continues at coordinate 12,984,789 of CM060949.1, forward strand.
TCAGCGGTTTTCAGGGAATATTATGGCGACAGTGTTTTGGGATGCACAGGGTGTGCTTATTATTGATTTTTTGGAGCAGGGATGCACAATAAAATCTATCCAATACGTCAGAACCCTCAGATAGCTGAAAGCACGTCTTCGCCGAGTTCGCCCAACAAAAACTATGGCGGATGTTCTTCTTTTGCATGACAATGCCAGACCACACACCAGCCGTTACACCACTGCAGAAATTGAGAAATTGGGATGGCAAGTCTTACCTCACTGACCTGGCACCATCAGACTTCCAGCTGTTCGGGCCACTAAAGGAAGCTCATCGTGGGATTCATTTTGAAGATGAGGAGGCTGTGAAAACGTCCGTCCGTCAACGGCTTAGGAAGCAAGATCGTGTGTTTTACCACACTGGAATACATGCCCTAGTTAAAAGATGGACCAAAACCGTGGAAAAGGGCGGAGATTATATTGAATAGTGACAAATTATTCGTCAATGTAGTTTTCAAGCTATGTAAATTGGATTCAATTTTCTTGGCAATTAAAAGAGAAATAACTAGGAAGCATTACTTTTTGACCACCCTCGTATAAACTTTACAGTATTGTTAATACCACCAATCGTGCCAATCTGTACTGACGTAACAAATAATGCAGTAGTAACTCAAGCGTCTTCTTCTTCTGCTTCTCTGTATTACTTCATTCCTCTGCTGACCTCGTTTATTTTCAATATACTTTCGGTAGTTGTTTTACTAACTACATGAATACTATTAAAAATTGACGAGAGTCAAACTGTACTCTATGGAGTGATGTCATTTGTATTCGAATGAAACTATTTTACATTTTTCATTTCAGTTTAACATGAAAAAGAGTGAAACAAAAGAGAGAGATACAAATGAAAGACATTTGGACATCACAAATAAACTAATACACCTGCATATATGTTTATACATCCTGTCATATGCAGCTGTTTTGTGTTTTGTTATAATGAATGTATGGGTGATATTTTATTTGTAGTCTGTGACACAAATGATGGCTTTCATTGATTGGAAATCAAATTAATTATGCTTTTAGATCTGTGATTTGTATTTTTAGGCAAAGTTAATCAACAAAACAAATTTACACAATGTTCACCTACTGTACTTTCATAGCGTCATTTTAATGATTACATCATATGCATGAATCTGCAGGTGTACACTTCCAAGATTCTTGAGCTATTCACATTTGTTCAGAAATGCTTCTTGTAACTCTACACACTTCTCCCAGCGATGTTCACATCTCTGTAACTTGTCCAAATAGTACTCGTCGTTATACAACATAGTTTTCTTGTAACTCTACACACTTCTCCCAGCGATGTTCCCATCTCTGTAACCCGTCCAAAAAGTAGTCGGCGTTTTTCAACATAGTCTCCTTGTAAATCTACACACTTCTCCCAGCGATGCTCCCATCTCTGTAACCCGTCCAAATAGTACTCGACGTTTTTCAACATAGTCTCCTTGTAACTCTACACACTTCTCCCAGCTTTGTTCCCATCTCTGTAACCCGTCCAAAAAGTAGTCAGCGTTTATCAACATAGTCTCCTTGTAAATCTACACACTTCTCCCAGCGATGCTCCCATCTCTGTAACACGTCCAAATAGTACTCGACGTTTTTCAACATAGTCTCCTTGTAACTCTACACACTTCTCCCAGCGATGTTCCCATCTCTGTAACACGTCCAAATAGTAGTCGGCGTTTATCAACATAGTCTCCTTGTAACTCTACACACTTCTCCCAGCGATGCTCCCATCTCTGTAACCCGTCCAAATAGTAGTCGGTGTTTATCAACATAGTCTCCTTGTAACTCTACACACTTCTCCCAGCGATGCTCCCATCTCTGTAACCCGTCCAAATAGTAGTCGGCGTTTATCAACATAGTCTCCTTGTAACTCTACACACTTCTCCCAGCGATGTTCCCATCTCTGTAACACGTCCAAATAGTACTCGGCGTTTTTCAACATAGTCTCCTTGTAACTCTACACACTTCTCCCAGCGATGCTCCCATCTCTGTAACCCGTCCAAATAGTACTCGAAGTTTTTCAACATAGTCTCCTTGTAACTCTACACACTTCTCTCAGCGATGTTCCTATCTCTGTAACTTGTTCAAATAGTGCTCTGCGTTTTTCAACATAGTCTCCTTGTAACTCTACACACTTCTCCCAGCGATGCTCCCATCTCTGTAACCCGTCCAAATAGTACTCGACGTTTTTCAACATAGTCTCCTTGTAACTCTACACACTTCTCTCAGCGATGTTCCTATCTCTGTAACTTGTTCAAATAGTGCTCTGCGTTTTTCAACATAGTCTCCTTATAACTCTACACACTTCTCCCAGCGATGTTCCTATCTCTGTAACTTGTTCAAATAGTACTCGACCTTTTTCAACATAGTCTCCTTGTAACTCTACACACTTCTCCCAGCGATGCTCCCATCTCTGTAACACGTCCAAATAGTACTCGACCTTTTTCAACATAGTCTCCTTGTAACTCTACACACTTCTCCCAGCGATGTTCCTATCTCTGTAACTTGTTCAAATAGTACTCGGCGTTTTTCAACATAGTCTCCTTGTAACTCTACACACTTCTCCCAGCGATGTTCCTATCTCTGTAACTTGTTCAAATAGTACTCCGCGTTTTTCAACATAGTCTCCTTGTAACTCTACACACTTCTCCCAGCGATGCTCCCATCTCTGTAACACGTCCAAATAGTACTCGACCTTTTTCAACATAGTCTCCTTGTAACTCTACACACTTCTCCCAGCGATGTTCCTATCTCTGTAACTTGTTCAAATAGTACTCGGCGTTTTCAACATAGTCTCCTTGTAACTCTACACACTTCTCCCAGCGATGTTCCTATCTCTGTAACTTGTTCAAATAGTACTCCGCGTTTTTCAACATAGTCTCCTTGTAACTCTACACACGTCTCCCAGCGATGCTCCCATCTCTGTAACACGTCCAAATAGTACTCGACCTTTTTCAACATAGTCTCCTTGTAACTCTACACACTTCTCCCAGCGATGTTCCTATCTCTGTAACTTGTTCAAATAGTACTCGGCGTTTTTCAACATAGACTCCTTGTAACTCTACACACTTCTCCCAGCGATGCTCTCATCTCTGTAACCCGTCCAAATAGTACTCGGCGTTTTTCAACATAGTCTCCTTGTAACCCTACACACTTCTCCCAGCGATACTCCCATCTCTGTAACCCGTCCAAATAGTACTCGGCGTTTTTCAACATAGTCTCCTTGTAACTCTACACACTTCTCCCAGCGATACTCCCATCTCTGTAACCCGTCCAAATAGTACTCGGCGTTTTTCAACATAGTCTCCTTGTAACCCTACACACTTCTCCCAGCGATGTTCCAATCTCTGTAACACGTCCAAATAGTACTCGACGTTTTTCAACATAGTCCCCTTGTAACTCTACACACTTCTCCCAGCGATGCTCCCATCTCTGTAATCCGTCCAAATAACATTCGGCGTTTTTCGCTGCAAAATAAGTGTTCACGAAGGTGATTGCCTTTCATTTGACCAAAATCTCTGTCCTCCGAGCGCAATTTTCAGATGAGGGGACAAAGAGAAGTCACTTGTGCTAGATCTGTTGTGTAAGGCGGATTGTCAAGCAGTTCAAACCATTATTCCTGAATTTTCGGCAATGCAACTGCTCAGGTGTGAGACGGTCGTTTGTCTTGGTGAAGCAAATTTTCGTTTTTCTGCAAATGTGGCCGCTTTCTGCAAATTCTGGCTTCAGCATGTCGATTAATGATGTGTAGTATACTCCTGTAAAGGTTTTTCATTTCTGAACGCAATCGATTAAATTAAATCCATGAGTATCCCAAAAAACGGTCCATAAAGCAGATGTTGGAAATGTTCATTCACACAGGTTTTTGTTCTAACATGAGCAAACGCGGCACACAACGCGCGGATTGTTTTCGCGTGTCTAAATGTTCATTTAGAACGCGTTCTTTTGACAGGTTTATATCCTCTGTAATCTCTCTCACTTTAATTTGGCGGTCGTCTAGCACCATTTTCTGAACTTTGGGGATGTTTGCATCGGTAGTTGCAGTTTTGGACGTCCCGAACGTTCATCTCCCAAGCTCTTATGGCCTCATTTAAATTCAGCTGCCAACAATTTCGCTGTGGTAAATTAGGTTGTGGATTTCCCATATACAAAATCGAACTCATCTTTGATTTGCGTAGGCGTATTGCCTTTTAAAAACAAATATTTAATGACAGCTCGATACTCTATTTTGTCCATTTTCATAAAAACACTTTCATCAACTCACTCAAGCTGACACTTTGCTGACACTTTGGTGAGAAACTGGCAGCAAATGAACAAGAGTTTCATTAGTTTTTATTTATATGTGCTGCCATCTTCATTTTGAGGTCGGTAACTTTTCAGACTACTCTTGTACATACTAATAAGCGTTGTTAACGTTTTTAAAACTTTGAGTACCTAAGACTGCTCTTCTATGTGATGTTTTCTGATTTTTTTATATGTTTCTATTATGATTTGTACTCTAAGTTTCCTACAAATATCTTAGTGAATTGTCAGTATGTCACCATATGTCAGTATATGTCACCATTGCTGTTTACCTTCCTCACCGAGGTCATTTTGTTAAGGTATTTTAGCTACCATTACATAAGTTTAGCCCCAGCATCAGTTCAGGTTACCATCTTTCACCTATCCTTGAAAGTTCTAAAATGTGCTGAAATAGTGTCGAATTTTAGTACATTTAAAAACCATCGGTCTGGCCAGGATTTTTATCCGTGACCCTAGAATGAGTAAACCAGAGGCTAACCAAACGAGACGTCCAGACTTTACGTAAGTTACTAGCAGGGAGACAGTATGTAATATTTTCATTGTTAAATGGCTTCACCTTCAAGTGAACCTGTAAGCTGTATAAAAAAAAAAAAAAAAAAAAAAAAAAAAAAAACGAAATGAATCAGCCTTGCTTGAATGACAAGACTGCAAATAACGTCTACAAATGGATGGATACCTAAATAGCATAAGGCGAGGAGTATCATGAATTATCTAAGCCTAATACTTCTCAACGCAAAAAACAATCAATGCTTAAAGTGTGAAGTTAATACGGAATAATATTGCATACATTTAAAGTAATACGCAGTTGAAGTGGAATTAAACTACTGCATTTATCAGAATTAGCCCTTCCCTGCACTCATCAGATTGTATTTAGACAGCCTAAGCAGCACTATGGGAACTATTTCAAATAAAAACATCATGGAGACAATGCTAATAAAACTCAGACAACAAGAAACCATAAAGGAGGTTGTAGGTGACATTTCCAAACCACCGCTGGAAAGGCCTCCTGTTGGCTTACGTCAAGCGTATCAGAGCGCTCAGACACGATCAGCAGCTAGCCTCGAGTATAACAACAACAAAGAACATTTCTGCTCTCTTCTCAATCGGCTTTGAGAAAAACCGAAAGTTCATCCACCTCTTTTCCGATAAAATTAGACATTGAATTTTCAATGAAAACATGTTTGACTTGCGGCCTCTGGAAGCATTTCTAGACACAATCATAAAAACGTTGTATGTAACTGTAAACATCATAGCAAAAGGGTATCTTTTGGATATCTTTCAAGCATGCGTCACCTTCAATTAAAAGTTTTCTACTTCAAACTATCGTTATTATTGTTCCTTTCTTTCTTTCTTTCTTTCTTTTTTCTTTCTTTCTTTCTTTCTTTCTTTCTTTCTTTCTTTCTTTCTTTCTTTCTTTCTTTCTTTCTTTCTTTCTTTCTTTCTTTCTTTCTTTCTTTCTTTCTTTCTTTCTTTCTTTCTTTCTTTCTTTCTTTCTTTCTTTCTTTCTTTCTTTCTTTCTTTCTTTCTTTCTTTCTTTCTTTCTTTCTTTCTTTCTTTCTTTCTTTCTTTCTTTCTTTCTTTCTTTCTTTCTTTCTTTCTTTCTTTCCTTCTTTCTTTCTTTCCTTCTTTCTTTCTTTCTTTCTTTCATTCTCTCCTTCTTTCTTTCCTTCTTTCTTTCTTTCTTTCTTTCTTTCTTTCCTTCTTTCATTCGTTCGCTCTTCCTTTCTTTCTTTCTTTCTTCCTTTCTTTCTCTCGTTCTCTCTCTCGTTCTTTCTTTGTTTCTTTGTTTCTTTGTTTCTTTCTTTCTTTCTTTCTTTCTTTCTTTCTTTCTTTATTTATTTATTCATTTTTTCATTCATTCATTCATTCATTTATGTATTTATTTATTTATGTATTTATTTATTTATGTATTTATTTATGTATTTATTTATTTATGTATTTATTTATGTATTTATTTATGTATTTATTTATTTATTTCTCTTTCATTCTTTCTTTCTTCCTTCCTTTCTTTCTTTCTTTCTTTCTTTCTTTCTTTCTTTATTTCTTTCTCTCCTCTCTTTCTCTCTCTCATTCGTTCTTTATTTCCTTATTTATTTATTTCGTTCTTTCTCTCTTTCTCTCTCTCGTTTTTGCTTTCTTTCTTTCTTTCTTTCTTTCTTTCTTTACCTTCCTTCCTTCTTTCTATCTATCTATCTATCTATCTATCTATCTATCTATCTATCTTTCTTTCCTTCTTTCGTTCTTTCCTTCTTTCTTTCCTTCTTTCATTCATTCTTTCTTTCTTTCTTTCTTTCGTTCTCTCCTTCTTTCTTTCTTTCTTTCCTTCCTTCTTTCTTTCTTTCATTCGTTCGCTCCTCCTTCCTTCCTTCCTTCCTTTCTTTCTTTCTTTCTTTCTTTCTTTCTTTCTTTCTTTCCTTCTTTCTTTCTTTACCTTCTTTCTTTCTTTCTTTCTTTCTTTCTTTCATTCTTTCTTTCTATCTATCTTTCTTTTCTTCTGTCCTTCTTTCCTTCTTTCTTTCTTTCTTTCATTCTTTCCTTCTTTCTTTCTTTCTTTCTTTCCTTCCTTCTTTCCTTCTTTCCTTCTTAGTTTGTTTTTTATTTTTATTTTTTTTCTTCATTCTTTCTTTCCTTATTTCCTTCCTTCTTTCTTTCTCTCTTTCTTTCTTTCTTTCCTTCCTTCCTTCTTTATTTTCTTCATTCTTCCTTTCCTTCTTTCTTCTTTCTTTCTGTCTTTCTTATTTCTTTCTTTATATCTTTCTTATTTCTTTCTTTCCTTCATTCCTTCTTTCTTTCTTTCCTTCCTTCTTTCCTTCTTTCTTTGCTTCCTTCTTTCCTTCTTTCCTTCTTTCCTTCTTTCTATCTTTCCTTTTTCCTTCTTTCTTTATTTTCTTCTTTCTTGCCTTCCTTCTTTATTTTCTTCTTTCTTTCTTTCTTTCTTCTTTCCTTTTTTGCAATGTACAGCTACTGAAATTACAACAAAACTGCTTAACGTGTATACCAGGTGAGTCAGCCGCGCCTTATTTTTATGTAAGGTAGGCCACCAATCAAACGGCAAGTGAGCCTTAGTACAGTTTTGCGCTTACTAAACTGTATTGCTTGATGTTATTAAAAGGAAGAATGTGCAAATTCAGAGGAATAGCGGTTTAAGGGATTAAACGTACTGCTCGAAAACATACGACTTATTTACTTATCCCGGTTACCAGGCGATTTTACAAACTTCTTAATAGAGAATACGTGACACAGTAATTCAGTAAACCATTGGAAAAAATGAACCTATCATATGGGTACTCTGATGACGTCAGCTGGAAAGAAACTGGCGGATTCTTGTACTTAGAGCAGCGGTTGGCTGACAAAAATTAGGAAAAATTTAGACACGACTCATTCATCGTGGACCCGTATAGCCAAAACGGACATATTATTAAATAACATTTTTGCCTAAAATACGTCTCGTTCAACTTAATTAACATACATAAGAGCATTTGCTAATTATGTAATAATATTAAAAGTCACAACAAATGATTGAAAATGTCTTAAAAGGCTAAATCAAGCACGAGACCTCGCGAGGTGGCAAAGGTATAGCGCCAGGCATACAAATCGTACTACTGAACCCAGAACGTGATTTCAGGCAAATCTCGAAATAGCTGAATAGGATTATGGCATCTCCTGTGTTCTAATCACAATGACACAGGTTCAAGTCTCGTTGTTGTAAATACTCCTTTTTATGTTTATGAAAACTTGGAAACTGAGTTCACAGTAATTGTAGTATAAAGTTCCTGAGGGCGTGCATTCCCCAAACAGGCCATCAGTTCGGGCACTTGCTTCTTTAGAGGAGTCGTGTTCCAGGAATTGGAAAAGGGTCACTCCAGCGCCACACAACATAGCAATTTGAAACGACATTTTAGTAGTACGATATTTATATGTCTGCGAAATAGTGTTAAACTTCCATGTTAAACTCTTGATACTGTAATTTCCATGTTTTCTGTGTTTAAATGTGTATAAATGAACCTTATTTCAACTACACTTACCTATAGGTGCGTTTTAGCAACTGCTTACTTGGCCCTTCAAGATCTCACGAGAATAGATCTTTCACAGGGAGAAAATCGGCACGCCTGTCCCGGCAATGAAGCCCGGGGCTCCAACTTGGAAAGCAGATGAGCTTCTAATGCGCTCAGAATACGGCTATTTTGGTTGTTTTATTTGCAAAACAAAAATTTTACAGCGTACTCTCTAAATCTGGGAAGGCTTTATTCTGAAAAATATTACTCTAATAGCACATTTCAGATGCTATGATGTCAATCTTACGGCCCTTTAACACTTAAAAATGCGCAAACTCAAACAGAAACAGTATATCTTATTTGAACCAATCAGATTCAGTAGTTCAGAATTCCTGATAAACACACGATAAGCACTCTAAATACCAGTTCTGTAACACTGCTAAAAGATTTGCGGATTAGAAGATGTTAGGTCAAACATATTACGACCCTGGTATGTTGAATGGGCGTCATATTCAGAAACAGAAGTTGTTAAGTCAGCCTTTTCGAGTTAGATGTTGTTAAGTCAAGTAGTTGCCGCATTAGCCGTTTGGTGGTGCAACTACACTGTGCCATCCAAGCTCTTTGACATCAGCTGTTGATATATTTCAGGTTAGACATTTAGACAATGGACATTTTTAGACATTCCTCACGTGCACTTTCAGAAGTTTATCTATACATCGCAATACCAGGGCACAGTTTCATGTCTATTGACAGAATTTTTGGTAATGTTAAGAAGAAACGATCAATGGATAAAGTCTTAGTCGCTTCCATATAGGTGAAACTGATCAAGGGTTCACTACAGAAGAAGCCCATTGATGTTGTCCGTGTCAAATGTCCACTGACGGATAACGGGGAACATGATGGCATTCCAGTTGTTGAACTCTTTGACTTCAAAGATACCCTCGACCATGTTCTTCTAAGAAGTATTCCTAAATTCACTTTAATCGGGGGTGTGTATTTTCAAAGAGGACGTGTATCAGAAGTTCGTCACGGTATGCCCCATGCCTTAGGAATACTACATGCCTTATTTTATTTACATTATATACAAATTTTACAATAATTTTACAATGATTTTGCATATATTGCATTTGTATTGAATGTTTCCTACAATATTTTACAATATTCTTATTAAAATAGTTGCAATAATTAGCAGTTTTATTAAATTTTTATGCTTCATTTGCCCACTTTATATCAGTGAAGTTTATTGATTTAAAAAATTTGACGAAACATTTTAGATGTGTGTTAATAAGTTCCTATTTGGTAATGGGCCACGCGGATTGTCTACTTTTTATTTTCCTGATCATTTCGGTTCTTTGTTTGTTTATGATTGGAAATCGGAATATTATGTGGTCTACTGTTTGGTCCTCTTCTTGATATTTGCATACTGGGCTATCTAGTAAAGCAAATAGATGGAGGTATGAACTGAGCTTTCCATGTCCTGTGATAATTGCTGTAAACTCTTGGCATATGGGAAGTTCTTGTTTTAGTCTGTTTCTCACGGATGGGAAGAATTCTTTGGTGATGATTCCTTTCCTTGATGCTGTCCATTGTAGTTGTCATGCGTTCAGTCCAGTGTCTCTCTCCATGCTTATCAGGACTTCTTCGTCCCCAGTCTCTTTTGAGGGGAGGAGTGAAGTTACAAGCCTTACACATGGCATGTGATAGTGAAAAACAAAACAAAAAAAGACACACCAGATAGGCTTCGGAAGATTAAGAAGGCAAAATATTACGATGTTCGTTCACTATTGGAAAATGCCATTCTGCCAGAAGCTACCACAATTACATATGGAAGTGAGGTAGAAAATGATGTAGTAGAGATGGAGTGACGTTTTAGTGACAATTTTGTATGTCAATTCATGAATTGCATGCAGGATTAGTCCATGGTAGAGATGTATTGGTTAAAATAAAGTTATCCATGGCTACATACGAGGGCCCTTCAATAAAGAATGATCACTTTTTTTTCGATAACGTACCTTTACTCACTTTCATAGTTTTGATTCTGTTTCTTAAAATAGTCTCCGCTGAATGCGATGCACTTGTCCCAGTGTTTCTGTCAGTCTTTATAGGTATAATTGAAACCATTTTTGAGAGATCCTTTAAAATCGCCTCCGCAGCCTTCACCACTGCTTCTGATGATGGATAATGCCTCCCCCGAAGGCGTTTTTTATGGTTAGGGAATAGAAAAAGGTCACATGGGGCTAAATCCGAACAATAGAGAGGGTGAGAGGTGTGCTTCACGTTGATTTTTGCAAGAAATTCAGCAACAACTTTGGCAATATGCGGCCGCGCATTATCGTGGTGCAGCATCCAGCCTGCTTCATGGACATGTGGTCTTTTGCGCCTGATATGGACTTGTAATGTTTTCAGCACATCCCTGTAGTATTGTCCAGTTACTGATGTGTGTGCAGGTACATGCTGATAAACCATTTTATGAATATCAAAGAATGATATGACCATAATTTTCACAGCAGAAGCAACCACTTTTGCTTTTTGGGGATTGGTGATGAAGGAGATTTCCATTCTGAGCTCTGCTGTTTGCTCTCAGGATCAAAATGATGTAGCCAAGTTTCATCAGCAGGGATTACGTTTGAAAGAAACTCCGGATCTTCCTCTAACATCAACTTTAACTGCAAGTTACCTCCATTACAGCAGTAGGCGATACCGAACATGTCTAAACTTACTTGGTTCTCGCAGGCGGGAACCAGGAGTACCAACAATGAAACTACTACGTGTGTTTGTTTTACATTAAGCTAACAGAATATAATAAGTTTGAATTTAAGTGTGAAAAATTATGACTGTAAAAAATTGTGATCTTTCTTTGTTGAACATTATTAATATTGTATAACGGAGAAACACTAACATTAAGAAGCAGAAGCTGTTAAGTCAGGTGACGTAACGACTTTCCATCTATTTTAAGTTAAAAGTTGTTAAGTACTGATAATGAAATACCCTGTAAAAATGCCACATTGCAAACTTTGAGAAACACTTCAACACAGTACTTTGTTCCTCCAAATGGATCCATCACATAAAATTCTTTAATTTGGATTGCTGTTTTGGTATTTAAAATTACTTTTGAAATCTTTTAGCAAATCTCCTGTACAATTTTGAAACAGTGACTTAGCAACTTCTGCTTCTGACCGCTTCATTTTATCCTCTTCTGATTTCGTTCCAAAATTAAGTTGCATCTAACTGACAGTAAAATGAAGGCGAAGACATTGGAGTGTCTGAAGCGACACCAGGTCGACACCTGCTACTCAGGAGGATTATATGTGAGGAGCTGTAGCCTAGGTTTGATAGGAATCTGTGCACGCTATGAATGGCCAGGAAGCCTCAACATTACAAAAGGCCAGACTAAATCCAGGGATATTCACCACAGAGTACGGGATGTTATTATCAAAGGCTGCTCTCTCACATCTTCCTGTTTATGCGGCCCCCCACTCCCGTACTTTGATTTAGAACGTCGTGAGGCTGGCCCGGAGTCCCAGGGGCCGGCTGTTATGGAGATACATAGCCCAGCCATAAGTCAGCAGTGCCTCCGCGACAAGGACTCTCTCTCTCTAGGCTACTTTTTACAAACAAAAATGTCCTCTGGTTCATGGACACGAAAGATAGTGTTTAGGAAAACCTTTATACTGTACATTTGTCAGTCTACTATATGCAAATTACCTTAAAACAATGCCTGGATTGTGAGACAATGACATTCCAGAATTTGTAGTTAAACTGCCATTGAACAATTTAACAGTACTGTAAAATCGCATGCAATATAGATCTGCCATTTGAGTTTATCTAGTGATTTTTTATGATTTTCCACGGTGTTGAATTTATTTTTTCATGAACATACTAGCTAATAATCCACACGTGTGTCGTATTGAGTTCTGCCATTCCTCAGAAAATACCCAAACCCATAGCAATTATAAAATCAAATTTTAAACCCAAAAAGCCTCAATTTTACACCTTGATGTTCAACGACAACTTATTTTCCCATACTTTCCATTTTTAAAAATATTTTTCATGTTCAACTCCTTAAAGTTTCCCTACTAATTTCTTATTTACTCCAACAATTTGCAGTTTAATATTCTTCATTGATGGTTCTTTGCAAACTAATAGTGATTGTGCTGGAGCTGGAGTCTACTGTAAACTGTTCTCCCTCTATGCCTCTGCTGGCAGATTAAAGACAAATTTTGATGGGGAATTGAAAGCAATTAACCTTGCACTCTCTCAACTATATATTAGGCATCATTCTTTTAAAAAAGCTGTTCTATTTTGTGACTCTACTGCTGCTATACAAGCAATTTCAAATGTTAAAGACTCCTTGGACTCCAATATTGTACAAATTAAAGATCTGTTACGAAAATTTGCCGAAATTGGGAAAATAATTATTGTACAATGGATCCCATCGCATGTTGGAATAATGGGAAATGAACAAGCTGATCATCTTGCAAAAAAGGGAACTGAAATTCTTAATTGTTGGACAACACCAGTATCATTCCATTCAGCGAAACTTCACATTAAGGCATCATTCAAGGCAGAAAGGTTAAAATATATTACCGACATAACAAAAGATAAAAACTGGAAGAAATTAGTCACCGACAGAACACTAATACCAGATCTACCTCGACATGAAACCGTTGCTGCATTTCGAAATATTACACAACATAATTGTCTAGCAGAACATCTCCATCGCATGGGACTCATGCCGACTCCAAATTGTATGCTGTGCACTGGGAACTCCATTATGAACTGGGAACATCTTAGAAAATGTCCTGCACTTCAGACACATTGGACAAAATCAGACGGAACATTATATTGGGAAGCCAGAAGACAAATGGAATTTTTCCAACATGTCTAGAGCATTTGTTTAAATAAATAAATATTCTACAAAAATATAAGAGGCAACAATATCCTTCATAGAAAGATTGACTAAGACTGAAAAATTCAAAGCCATAGCCGAGATTTGAACCACGGATCTTCTGGTTGCCGTCCAGCCGCTCTAACCCTTGAGCTACTATGGCCAACGTGCCGATATGACATTAAATTCTCCAACTGACTCGTGTTTTTCCCGGTAAACCACTTAGGGGTGGTTTTCCCTTATGCTAAAAAAGGAATGACAGGTAACTCTAAGCTCCATGCAGCCTGGGCCCATTTGAGCGTCATTTCGCCCATTACATTCATCGTCAGATATGACTTAAAACGTTAATGGACGTAAATTACAAAATAAATAAATGTATAAATAAATAAACAGATGGATGGATGGACGGACGGATGGATGGAGGTTTGGAGGGATGGAGGGATGGAGGGATGGAGGGATGGGTGGGTGGGTGGGTGGAGGGCTGGGTGGATGGATGAATGGCTGGATGGGTGGGTGGTTGGGTGGGTGGCTGGGTAGGTGGATGGATGGATGGATGGGGGGCGGGAGGGAAGGGTGGGCGGGTGGGCGGACGGAGGATCGGAGGGACGTCGGGAGGGAAGGAGGGATGGAGGGAGGGATGGGTGGATGACGGAGGGAGGGAAGGAGGGACGGACGGGCGGGCGAGCGGACGGACGGACGGATGGAGGGACGGAGGGACGGATGGACGGATGGATGGATAAAATAAATAAAATATATAAAATAAAAAAAAATAAAAAAAAATATCAAAATTTTTTCCCCCAGGAAAAAGCTACGGAATGTTCAATTATCGGAGATGAACTTCATTACAGAAAATTGTCTGCCAGGTAGGTACCTCGTCCCTCACGAGGAACAAAAACGTTACGCCACGAAGTTTGTCAGAGACACCTGCATCGCTAGGAGGAGGGAGAAGATTTCTTGAACCGCATTGTGAATTGTGATGAAACGCGGGTGCATCATTACTCCCCAGAGTCAAGTGGCGGCAAGGAGACGAAGCAGGTCCGAACAAGTTCAGAACACGCCCACTTGATGGAAGAATGCTTGCAACCGTTTTCTGAGACACCGCAGGCGTTTTGATAGTGGAGTTTCTTCAGGAACGAAGGAAAATTAATGCATCCTAATACTGTCACATTTTGGATGAAGCAAACGCTGCATATTGTGACTTTGTGGGTTCGTAAAATTAAAAGTTTAGTTGTACAAACTCAAAATGTTCTATATTTCCACCGAATTACAGTTGGTGCACTTACAAATCACAGCAGGATCACGTATCACACACAATTACGTAACACTAACAATTTCGCAACACTCGACACCCTGCCATACAATCCGCTCTAGAGCTGACTAAAAACTTCTCTGATACACGTACGCAGTCTTCCAGTCCGTTCGCTAGCACTGCGCCTCTTCACGGCTGCTCGCCATGAACTGAACTAACTTTTTTAAACAAGAAAGAGAAAGAGGACAGGAGGAGAGAAAGAAAGGCAAACAAGCGAAATTCAGGTAATAGAGGGGAGAAGGTCAGGAAAAATAGGCACCTCCGTTAGTGTAGGTTGATGCTTAAACTGCGCAGGACACGTTAGCTTTCCTGGCTCATGGCTATGACACAAGGCCCTGACCATAGCCAGTGTAGTAGAGTGGGATTAAAAGGTTGAAAGAGAAAGAAGGGATAAAGAGAGGTTAAAAGTTTATTATTTATAGCAATTAGAGTGCACCATTGGTGTTTTGGTGGGCATGTGACCCCTAACGGCGTCTGGGTCTGTGATATGTGTCTGGCGCTGTGTCTATCTGGATGTTCATGCTGTTGTGTAGAGAATCAATGGAGTCTTTTAGTCTGTTGAAGTCCTGTGATAGTGACTCAGTGTCAAAAGAGGAGTTTGCGAGTGCTGACTAAATATCGTATTGTTTTTGATGGAGTTTCTCTAGGATTTGCAGCATGTTGTTCTGAGTGGTAAGGCTGGTGTTGTAGTTTCCTTGCAGTTTTTTGAGGATCTTCTGTTGAACGGTTGCGGCCTTGGTAATCTGTGACAGTTGATGCTGAAGTGTTTTGATCTACTGAGCTGCGGTGGTTATTTGGTCTTGTGAGTGTTTGACGATCTGATCCATAATTGACTGAAGTTGAGTGTTCAGTGCTGTGAACACTGAGTTGAAGCGTGTGGTGGTGCCTTCCTCCAAATTCCCAAGGCGAAGCTCCAGGTTCAGCACCTCGGAGTAAAGATCCTGGAGGCCCTCACGCAAGAGGTTGGAGTTCATTCTGACGGAAGCAGCAGTGAGCTTCTTCTCAATTGAGTCCACACGGTTATTGAGGCGGTTAACTTCATTTTGAAGCGTCTGAATGAGCTCCTGTACTGAAGTGGAGCCGGCTGTAGCGCTGTCAGTTGAGGCGTTCGAATGTGTTACAGCGTGTCCCACCCGGCCCGTGCTGCCGAAGTCTCGGGGAAAGTAGGGGCACTGCACCTGCCCCATGAAGTGGCCGTAACCACTAACCACTGCAGGTGGCGCAGAACGGGCGGTGGCGTCGTAGGTCATGTTGGTGGCAGTTGGGCGTGAGTGAGGTCGCTCCGCAGTAGTGGCAGCGTGGTGGTTCAGAACAGAATATTTCGGAATGTCCGTAACTGCAGCATCGCCGACAAGGTGCAGGTTGCTCACTCCTGCTGGCCTCGATTCGCAGGCACTGTCC
The DNA here is from genome assembly GCA_030765055.1 of Mantis religiosa. Taxonomy (NCBI): domain Eukaryota; kingdom Metazoa; phylum Arthropoda; class Insecta; order Mantodea; family Mantidae; genus Mantis; species Mantis religiosa. Next base: position 13,000,726 of record CM060949.1, read on the forward strand.
TAGTAAGGACAGGCCATTCCTCAGAGCCATCTCGTAGTCGGCGGCGTTGGTAAACTGCAGTCGGACGAGGTTAGTCAGCCCTTGGGGAGTGGATATCTTGGAGGCCTTCTGCGTAGACGGCCAGAGCTGTAGTGCTGCTGCGTAGATAAAGCGTGTCGCGTGACTGCTGAGTGCAGCATCGGTTGTACTTGGGAAGCCGTGGTGTAGAGTTCCCTCTGAGAAAGCTGCAGTCCAGCGGTAGGAGGAGCAGAGCGGGCTTCCGCACATGTTGTTTGCGGCGGCTGGTTGTGTTGTGCTGCACTGCTTGAAGATGCTAGCTCTACCGGTTGTGCGTTGAAGAAGAAGGCAGGCTCGGCAGGCCGAGCGCGCCCAGGAGCCTGGTATGGCTGCGGCGAGACTAGCAGTTGTGCGGCGTCAGGCTCGGTGACTGTGCTGGACCTCTGCGAAGAGGTGCTGGCCTAAAACTTTCCGGATACCTCAGCAGAAGGCTCCCTCTCGTTTGCTGGAGCCGGCAGCGAGGCGGGAGACGGGGTCCGTACTCCAGAGTTCCAGAGGTAGTCCTAGTCGGGCGGGGCTTTCCCCGTCCGGGTGTCTTATGCCGCAGTACCTAGCCGCTTTGCGGCTTAACCTGCGAAATGAGCTAGTAGATCCATGTTCTGCTGGGGTGTTTGAAATTATTGAGTGTTTGAAATTTTTGAAGTGTTTGAAATGGGTTGCCCCTCTTGTAGTGGGCGGCTGCACTTAATCGTTCTCCGTTTTTGGGAGACACGATTTAGTTTTTTGCTCCGTTTTGGGTACGGGTTGTGTAGCGCTTGGTCCTTCGGCGTAGAAGTTGGTCCCAGAGACATCTGGAGTTTTCCTTGGGTTACACAAGGGGTCCCAGGACGTCTCTCGGCAGTCTGAAGGACGGCAAGCGTCTTTGATCTCTCGGGTCATACCTTCCCAGGGAGTTCAATAAAGGGTTGGGGTGCATTTGGATTTTGTCGTACATTGATCGTGCCCTCTCGCGAATGACATCGACAATGTACGGGATCTGGGAGTGTTCATGTAGGATATGAGCCGGGAATCTCCAGCCTGAATCGTAGATGATGCGGAGTGCCTTGTTCTGCAGCGTCTGGAGCCTGACGAAAGTGGTATTAGCCACTGTTCCCCAGATCTCACAGCCGTACCGTCCACTGCATCCCTTATATACGCAGATCGCTGTGTATGGAAGTTTCGCGGCTCAGTGAATCATCCTGGTTGTTCCAGAAGTCAGGGGGAGGGGAAAGGGACGATCTAGTGGCTTGTGGTAGTTTTCCACCAATCCTTCGGCGAGCGCCAACGAGTTACAAGGGTAGGAGTAGCCTAAATGCTTTCTGTCCCCCCACCCTACCTGCCAGTGGGTCGTGCCTTCCGATAACTGGGTGACAATATCGTAAATCGCGACGCCGGTAACCGATCCTAAATGCCATTCTTCTCCATGATAATGCGAGGCCACATACTGCCACTTTAACGCAGGAAAGAACTGGAGAAAATGCATTGGACACTTCTGGCACACCCTCCTTGCAGTCAGATTTATCGCCCTGTGATTATCATTTGTTTGGAACACTCAAAGAAAACCTAGGAGGATAGTGCTTTGATGATGACGCAAGTGTACAAAAATCCATGCGCAACTGGATCCGCACACATCCTTCTTTTTTCTCTAAGGAGGACATCAAAAACTTTCCAATCCAATGGAGAAAATGTGTATAGAAGGCAGGAAGCTAAGGATACAAGTGATCTGCATATGCGCATTTTTGTTTGTTGATACAATAAACTTAAAAAGAATAACTCCGTTTATATTTGATCCATGGCCATGAGAGTGATAAGATCATGCTACAGTAAACTGCCAGATATAAGTGTCAAATGGTTGGAGAGGATTTATACGGCAGTAGTAGAAAATAGAATGTTACATGGATCAGAGGTTTGGCGAATAGATGAAGCTTGGAGAGACACCGATAGAGCGCATAGATCCTTTTGTAAATATATATTGGGATTACCAATAGCATCACCTAATGGGGCAGCACAATTAGAACTAGGCAGGCATTCTACTAAAGTTAAAATCTTGTCAAGGGCAATGACATATTTATACAGAATCACTAACTTGGAAGATGGTAATATAATTAAAGAATGTTTTCATATGCTAAAGAGAAGTAATTGGGGTGGGTCTTGGGCACATAAAATGTATGAATTGCTGAAGCAGATAGGTATGGGTCATTCTTGGATAAATGCAGAGTATGGGTATAGAGGCTTCTGGAAAGAAGTTAAGCTAAGATTAGAAGATATTAACAGACGAGACATTTTTGCCAATATAAGTGACAAAAGCTCACTGAGATTATATAGAGAAATAAAAACAACCTGTGGGAGGGAAGGATATATAGATATATGTAGTAAGTTAGGGCGAGAAGGTTTTGCTTGGGCGAGAACAGGGGTGAGAAACTTGACAAGTATAGGTCAAGAGAGGGAGCTAGATAAATGTACATTGTGTAGAGAAGAGAATGCAGACTTCCATTGTATATTAAATTGTAGTCAAACAAAGATATGGAGAGAGCAGGCTTGGCTACGTAAATGGAACAATTTGTGGGGGTGAAGTAGTAATTAGAAACATGTCAGTAAAAGGAGAAAAGAACAGGAGAAATATAGGGAATTATTTAGGGAAAGTTAAGGGTATGTATGACTGAAATTTTCAAATTCTGAACTAATAATGCTAGCTTTTTCAAATTTACACCATAGGTGTAGTATAATCTAAACATGTTACAACCTAAATTTAAACCATTTTTCTCCAGCAGTTTAGAAATTATGATAAATTTTGTATGTTTTTTGTTACGTCACTAAAAAGTCCCTTGCGACAAAATATTTTGAATTTTGGTCTAATATTTTAACCCTATGTTCCTAATACACATACTTTTTGAAATTGCTCTGGGTTTTTCTGTGTCTCCTTTAGTTTAGGTCACAACATTTTTTTAATTGACAAATATTCTTTTTTTGTCTAAAAAACTGTAAGTTTTGTGTTTGAAAATTAAAAATATATGCTTATATACATTTCACAATAAAACCTAGGGCAATTTCCATTCCTCATGATATTCTGAACCTGTGTAGGAAATTTCATGAATGTAGTACAAAAGCTGCATCGCAAGGAGCATTTTACAAGAAGAAAAATGCTGAAAATATGAACATTGAGAAAACAGCAATTAAAGATTTCATTGCCTAACTCACATTAAAATCCACCAGGCTGATAGGTTGGACCCTCAGATTTCTTTTTCCTCTCCTTTGTTGCTGCTTTTTCCACCTTTTTCTTCTTTAGATGTTGCTTTTCTTCTGCACAACTTCGCTTCTTGCTCTGCAGGATACGAGTCTGATCTCGCTGCACTGAAGTTTTCCTTGCTGAGTCTACTACACTTTCACCTCTGATATTTCGCTGCAGCTCCAATGACTTAAGACTACCCGTGTTAAACTCACTGATGCTTTTAATAACAGCAAGATCCAATTTTTGTTTTGATATGAAAACTTCCTTTGGGCACTTATTCCATATGACATGATGCAAAGATTCATTGGCATTCTGTGTTTTTCCTGTTTTGCACCTCTCTAGTAATGTTGTAGAAGCCAGCCTCTGATATATTGGCAACATTTTAGGAACTACTTTGTCTTCTAAAGCCTTATTTTTCTTTTCTTGAATTGAAAATTTAAGAACGGAAAACAGACAAAGAATGTGGATGTAGGCAAAAGAGCGCGTGACTCTGACAGAGTTTAAAGGCCACCGACGTTTAAATAAGCATTTAACAATGGTGTTCGGAGGCAAATTATGCATTTTTCACATTCGGGAATGTCTAAATTATTTTATAGAATTAAAATAAAAAAAAAGTCGTTATTTTCACGATTTTCATGAAATTTCAGTCATACATACCCTTAAAGAGAGATGGCTAAGAACAATTAAGAGAAAAATGTAGAGTGGGATAGGTGAAATGGCAGAAAGTGTAAAAAGGAGCAGAGGGCCTCCAATACACAAAAACCTAGGGTTAGGTGTATGGGGACTGAATTACTATTCCATGGTGGGCAACATGATAACATGATAGGATTTTCAGGATTTAGGAATATATGGCATATTTCAGTATGGATTTTATAATTTTAATCTTTGATTTTGTATTTCCAATTGTTCATGTAAAATTAAATAAATTACTACTACTACTACTATATTTGATCCGACCTTGTAGTTGTCATACGATAATTGTTTCTAGACTTATCAATAACAGATATCTCTTTTAGCGTATCATGATGGCTACAAAATTCTGCATCGTTGCCCTGTAGAACCGTGTTCATAGCTTTTAAAACCAAATGGTATAAAATGTTTATCTTATGTACTCGGGTATCCCAAAGTCGATATAGATGTCCATCCAATAGCGAGCAGTTGGAAATCCATGGTACACAAGGGTGTTGTTTGCTGCGCGTTATCACCTGAATGGTGCTCTCGAGACAAGTCTTTTACAAAGTTTCTCCATTATATATTTATATAAGCGTTGCACCAACTTTGAACGGTCTTCTTTCTCTTCTAGCAGTATTACGCTTTCGGCACACAGAAGACCTAAGACGTGCACCGTGTGTATTGTGTTCGAAAATATTGCTTTGCCAGATAGACAAAACAATAACAATCACAGTAATGTTTTTGTTGTGTACTGCACTTAGCACTCAAAATAAAATGATTCTCAAGTACGTTTTTCGATGTCATTTACTCTCTCACTGCATATAGACAGATAGATTAGGTAATGAAAAGAACTTTTATCACCTTGGGAGCTAATTGGATGTTTTACGTAAAAAACTCGTCTGGAACATGAGATGAAAGAACAGCAGGAAGGGAGAACGTAAGGGACACAGATGCGCAGAGACCAGTTACAGGCGACGGCTCACGTAAAATGGCCAACATTGTGAGGGTTCCTGTGCCCTGAGGAGGCCAGGCATGCTCACTAGAAACCCCTCCACGTATTAGTTTCGTGCATCTTAGATTAGTTTACGTGCATTTATTATTGTGACTTTGTGGGTACGTTAAATTAAAAGTCCAATTGCACAAACTCAAAATGTTCTTCATTTACACCGAATTACAGTTGGAACACTTGCCGATTACATAGAATTACGTAGCGCACACAGTTACAATCCACCAGTTCATCTGTCACAGGTCCACTCCACCATCACAATTACGTACAACTTCACTGATACACGTACACAGTCTTCCACTCCGTTCGTTTAGCACTGCGCTCCTCACGGCTGCCCACCAAGAACCAAGAACTCGTCCACTGCAAACCTTATATAGGAGGATCGCTGTTTCTGGAAGCTTCGGTGCTCGGAAAATCATCCCGACTGTTCCAGACGTCAGGGGGAGGGGAAAGAGTCTCGTGCCGCCCTTCTAACCATCCCCTCCATGAGCGCTACACAGATAAATGGCTAGGCGTGGGCTAAATGCTTCCCGTCTGGCCCCTACCTGCCAGCTGGTGGTTCTCTCGGGAAATCCTATGTTCGGGTCACAGTTGAGTTAGTTGAGTCCAGAGGTTCTACTCCCATTAGACTTGAACCCGTAGGAATAAGAACCGGGCCTCTTTCAACCAGAGAGTTATCCGAGCTGTGCCAAAGGGCGCTCGGCGTCCTCCGTGGGGCTTTCCATAGGACAAGACCTGGGTTACAAACAAGCCCCCCATCTGGTCCAAGGACACAAGACGGGATGGAAGTGGATACGCCACTTACGGGCGCCAACACCAAAGGTGAGGGCTATCGATATGACCTCGGTGGAGCCGCCTGGCAATCTAGCACACCTTCTACTAGCTTTGCAGCCTAGTACCCGGGAGAATTAATGGCTTCCCTCAGCCCCGTCCTTAGACGTACCCGATTCCCACGGGTATCGGGAACCACTGCCCCCTCGAGACCATCCCAATCCGAACAATTCCCGAAGGAGGGGCTCAGATGTTCGGCCCGAGGTTCCTCTAGTAACGTCAGAGGTACCACGAGTGTTAAGGATCCGCAGCGCCCGCACCACGGCAGCTGAAGAGGACGGATCCCCTCCCCTACGGAGATGTTCGGGTGACAGTAAAGGACAGATATCTGCAGAGTTCTCTGTTTTCTTTCTTTTTCTTACCGTGGAGGCGAAAGACCCAGTTACAGGCGACGGCCCACGTGCGATAGCCGACAGTGTGAGGGTTCCTGTGCCCTGAGGGGACCAGGGATACTCGATAAAAAAACCTGAACGTGTTAGTTTCGTGAATCTTAGATTAGTTTACGTGTGTTTATTATCACGCTCCTCAGTCGGGTCCCGCATAGCACCCCGGTTAGTATGTGGAATCTACTAAGCTGGCATGCGTTGCATGCGAGCGCGTCAATGTTGTTTCGTGGTGGTGACCATGAAACCTGGGCACCACCAGGTGTTAATCATGCGTAAATTGACTGTATATCTATGGCTCAGGCCGGGTAGACCTGTTAGTTAGGTATTAGAAATGCTATGGTTACTAGCTATCCTACTCATATGCCCTAGTTTCCTAGGCTTGTCAATTGTATGCATGTTGTATGATACGCAAACAATGTGTTTGTTCGACCTTTGTTCCGGCGTGGCCGTTCGTCATTGCCTTGCTCCTTGCGCTGTGTTGTCGGAGTGTCCTACTCCATATGCAGTCACCCGCTGTCACTGCGCCTGTAGGACACTGGTCGGGGGCCCTGGGAATCCCGAGCTGCCTTGACTGTTGTCAAGGGCTTGGAGGACTCTGTATGGGCAGCGTTCTGAAAAGAGTCAATACAGGAAAAAGATTAGAAATGGGGTTATTGGAAGTAACAGCCTAACTCTCTGTGTTAGTCGTCTCTGATTAGGTTGTCTAGGAAGTTCTGTATATCGTCATCGGTGTCATCTGTGTGAGTGTTCTCTAAAATGCAGATAGTTGTCGTGCATGTGTGTTTATTTCTGCTGTGTAGTTTCCTAGGCGTGTTATTAGAGGGTTGTGGTGTTTCTCTGGGTGTTTGTAAATGTAGAGTTCACTAACATTTACCTATTTGACTACCCAGGGTTCATTCCTCACCCTCCCTATAGTTCAGGTTCAGCACCTTGTGACTTTTTTCTATTTCGTAACTTGAAGAAACGTCTTCGTGGGAGGCATTATTCATCATCAAAAGCAGTGGTGAAGGCTGCGGAGGCGATTTTGAAGGGTCTCTCAAAAAATTGCTTCCAGCATGTCTTTGAAGACTGGCAGAAAACCTGGGACAAGTGCATCCCATTCAGGGGAGACTATTTTGAAAAGGACTGTCAAAATTATAATAAAGGTACGTTGTCGAAACAAAATTGTGATCAATCTTTATTGAACAGCCTTCGTATTTCACATTTTTCATACATATATCATGAACGTTCAGAGTTCAAATTATGTTATTTCACACCATTTTGCTACAGCCATTTTTGAGAAAATATTATGAGCTTTCCAAAATGGATACCATGGTGAAGACAAACCTTCGTGTCACTTTCTCGCTAAGGTTAATACAAAGTTTAGTTTTTGAAATCACTGTTTGCTTTTTAACTCATGTGTTCACTTGTTCAACACTCACACACCATAGACGTACATAAAAGTATAATAATCTCCTTACAACACGACTTGGACACGAATTGGACACTTCTTAATCATTGCAGTGAAGTATAAATTGTAGGAACTATGTAGCAAAGCACTTTTTGAATCTGAGTTCTGGCAAATTTTTACCAAAACGTTTAGTTCCAAACGTTTATTATGAAAGGATGTGTATTAATTTTTATTGAATTATTTACTTTCATTTTCACTTTTTATTATGAGGTGAATAATATTTAAGATTGGGAGGTTGGATTTCAAAGCTTGTTCCAGAGGACGGTAGCAGAACGTGTACCTGGCAGTAAGAATTCCACAATGGCTTTCTTCTAGGGCGTTTTTTGCCTCTCTGGCCACAAGGAACATATTTCTGTCGTGTTTTGGCGCAGGTCCAGAGATTGGGTTAAGGGATGGTGGTAGATGAACGCATGTGGAATACGATATCACAGAGGAGACATCGACCCGAGGGCACTGTGCGTGTTGTTGAGAATATGTACTGCATAAAGTAAAATCAAATATTCTCTCAGCGCCTCAACTCCACATAATAATACACATACGTGGCCTTTTTCAATGATTATTAAACTAAAACTGTTTAGTTGCCTTTTGAACCTATAGATAAGTTGATATGGTGGATGTGGTACTCCTGTTAATAGCTGTTTCCAGTTCTGAGATCTGTTGGGATAACAAAAGAAGCCGATGATTGTTAAAGATGCTGATTGTTAAAATATTACGAGAGCTGTAGAATAGTGTGAACGTAATTTTTTACGGTCATAATTTTTCGCACTAAAATTCAAACTTATTATATTCTGTTAGCTTAATGTGAAACAAACACGCCGTAGTACTTTCATCGTTGGTACTCCTGGTTCCCGCCTGTGAGAACCAGGCAAGTTCAGACATGTTCAGTATCGCCTACCGCTGCAATGGACGTAACATGCAGTTAAAGTTGATGTTAGAGGAAGATCCGGAGATTCTTTCAAACGTAATCACTGCTGATGATACTGGCTACATCATTTTGATCCTGAGAGTAAACAGCAGAGCTCAGTGTGGAAATCCCCTTCATCACCAACCCCCCAAAAAAGCAAAAGTGGTTGCTTCTGCTGGGAGAGTTATGGTCATCTCATTCTTTGATATTCATGGAATGGTTTATCAGCATGTTGTACCTGCACACACATCAGTAACTGGACAATACTACAGGGATGTCCTGAAAACATTGCAAGTCCACATCAGGCACAAAAGACCACATTTCCGTGAAGCAGGCTGGATGCTGCACCACGATAATGCGCGGCCGCATATTGCCAATGTTGTTGCTGAATATCTTGCAAAAATCAACGTGAAGTGCATCCCTCACCCTCCCTATAATCTGGATTTAGCCCACCGTGACCTTTTTCTATTCCCTAACTTGAAGAAACGCCTTCGTGGTAGGCATTATCTTTCATCAGAAGCAGTGCTGAAGGCTGCGGAGGCGATTTTGAAGGATCTCTCAAAAAATGGTTTCCAGCATGTCTTTGAAGACTCAGAAACGCTGGGACAAGTGCATCGCATTCAGCAGAGACTATTTTGAGCAGGACCATCAGAATTATAAGCATGAATGAAGGTACGTTGTGAAAAACATTTGTGATCATTCTTTATTGAACAGCCGTCCTATCTTAGCTGAAAGTGTTGTTAGTTTAACATTTTCCCTAGAACCATTAGTGATAGCATAACACATGTTTGTAGTTACTTGTATTGTTCTGTAAATACTTTGCAATACAGCTAATATACTTTGTAACAAGATGCATGGAATATCTTTTCAATGTTGTTATTGAATTCCTCGCAAACCAATGCTTTGTGAAAAATAAGACCTGAAGATTTCCTGGTGAAGAATATTGTGACTTTGTGGGTTCGTGAAATTAAAAGTCCAATTGCACCACTCAAAAATGTTCTTTATTTCCACCGACTTACAGTTAAACACTTGCCAACTACACAGAATTACGTAATGCACACAATTACGATTCACCAGTTCGTCCGTTACAATTCCACTTTGCTCTCGCAATTACCTACAATCCTCCGATGCACGTACACAGTCTTCTCGTCCGTACACTAGCACTGCACTCTTACGCTGCTTGCCAAGAACTGACTGACTGACTCAATTCACTCACTGCAGCCCTTTTTATAGGAATATCACTGTTTTCTAGAAGTTTTTGGTTTCAGTGAATTACCGCGAAGATTCCAGAGGACAGGGGAAGGGGAAAGAGGCGGCCAGCGACAAGTGACACTACCCTAATCAACCCCTCAGTTAGTGACTGAGATAGATGAGTGGGTGTGGCCCACATGCCTCTGGTCCCTTCTCAGCTGTCGTTGGTCTGGCTTTCCGATAATTGGGTGACAATATGCTCAATTTACTCTCGTGCAACAAGCCAGGTGAAAAGACGATTAGATACCAACGTTTTGGGAGTGTGTATCTCTCCCATCTTAAGGATATTTATAAAATGTTATAACTACAAATGAAACGCTGGATATAACACAACTATAAGCAAAGACAAAACACTATCAAAATTGGCATGACTGAACAAATGACTGTTTTCAGTAAATTAAATGCCAGGTCAGGAGGTGGCGTGAGTATAGAAAATTCTGTCAAAGAAACCTAAATAATTAACTTGATTATCAAGCTGTATAGATGTTTTCTTCTTAAATCGACGGATTTTCATTTTAAGGCCGTTTTCCTAGAGGGCCTGAACTGATTAAGCGTGCTCCTTTCACAGGAAATCGCCAAAGCCTCCTTAATTCTCCACTCACAGTAATGTATATGACAAACCGGAAGGGCCATCGCTACCAGAATAATCGAACTTGAACGGAGCATTCGTTTAATGCAACCTGGACTGCCAGAGCATTGTTTTGATAACGACCACAGAGTCAATTTTGTGGAGACGATCATCTTGACAAAATGCAACAGTTACTGGGCTGCCGAGCTGCGGAGCCTCTCCCGTAGGGGAGTTGTTCTGATTGGGTTGAACTCGAGGGGGCAGTGGTTCCCAATACCCGTGGGAGATCGGGTACGTCTCCAGACGGGGTTGAGGGAAGCCATGTATTCCCGCGTAGTTACCTGCATAGCTGTAATAGAGCAACGCAAAGAAAATCCCTGTAAGGAATGTGCTGTGGGACAAGGACAGCAAATATGTGTTTCAGAAAACGCTTGCTACACAAGGAGCAGACCGTTAAAAAACATGGGTCCTGTCCACTCTGTACATTAAAACCGAGTGGATTCATTCTCAAAAGTAGGAGCCGTCAGAATGTTTTTGAATGGTCTGTAACTGTACTGACATGGGTTGTCATAAACCTGTCCAGGGAGGGTGTGGGAACCTTCGCCAACCCCCTTGCGTCTCGTCCCTTGGAGACTTCCTCTCCTATGGAGGAGTATAGTAGGTGTGCTAGGTCACCAGGCGGCCCTACTGAGGTTGAGTGGTAGCCTTCACCTTTGGGGTTGGCGCGCGTAAGTGGCGTATTCACTTGTATCCCGTCTTGAGTCCACAGGACGAGATAGGGTGGGGGCGCCTTGTTAGTCTCTAAGTCTTGCCCTATGGAAAATTCCAGGTAGGTGCCGGGCGCCCTTCGGGAAGAGCGGTAACTCCCTTGTCGTCAGACGGGGATCGGTCCTCTTATTGTGAAGGCTGCACTGGTAGATTCTTTTGCATATATATAATCGATTGAAAGTTCCATTATTGCCTTCATTAAGCGTCAACATCGCCTGACATTTGCCACACGCGCGCAGCCTTGTTGTGATCATCCGTCAGCATTCGTGGCACCCACCTGGAAAACACTTTTCGCATTTTAAGATCTTCTTACAGGATTTTGTGCACAGACCCCTCGAAAATGCCAATTTTGGAGGCGATATCTGAATGCTCAATTGGCGATCCTCCATATCAACGTTCTGCACTCAATGGATCATGTCGTCAGACCGGCTGGTGCAAGGCCGTAACTGTCTTGGTTTGTTGTCACACGATGTCCTGCCTTCATTGAACTGTCGCGCCCAGGAATTCAGATTAGACACATCCATGGTACCATCACCACATGCCTCACTCAACTGGCGATGAATGTCACACCACGATAATGTAGGAAACGTCGTTATTTTAGGTATCAAAGACAGTCCCAACTCTCGTCGCTGCCATTAGATTTCTATGCACAGTACAGTGCTGCCATCTCTGTCACGCATTCACAAAGAGTCCGTTTGAATTTTACAAGAAACAGAAGTTCCAGTTTGGTCCCAGTTCTGAACAAAAAAGGATATGTTATAACTTGACGCACCTCGTAAGTTTCATTTCCAATGACTGGTGAAACAACTGAAAGGCTAATCAGCTCAATTTAATTGTGAAAAGAGCTCACGTTTTGCTTCTGTTGAAAGGTGTTTCAGCGCTTATGGTGCCCCTGCAAGCCTCAATACCGCTAAAAGGAGTATGCTCCGGGACTACAACCACAAAGAAACCTTGGGAAAACTTGCAAAATTTGATGACAACAAGAAAATACCCACAACATTATATTAAATTTTAACCTTATATTTTATCGCAGTAATTACCTTCATTACAAACAAACTGCTGCCCTAGGGCTGGTATTGTTGCTAGCGTACTTTTTTCACACCGTCACTTTCCCCTGCCTGCCTTAAGCATCAAAAGTAAAAAATGGCTGCTGTTTTAAACATTAGAGAGCATTAATGTCCGTTTACACTTTGCTTTAATGCTTTGCGTGGTTTTTAGGTTGCAGACCATCTTCTCTAACAAATTCGACGTTAACATCGTTTATGTAGTTAGAGTTTTTTTTTGTTACGTTTATGAGTATATCATGTGTCTGACCCTTTTTGCTATGTCGTGTATAGGTTGTTGTTCAGTGTTGCTTAATTTCAAATTAAGTAATATGAAGTTAACTCTTATTTTACAGACAGCATAAATAGCATGTGGCCACAGAGGTACAATTGAATCTAACAACAGATATCACCGTTTTCATGTGCTTGCCCCAACCCTCAAACAACAGTCTAACTCTAACTCTAACTCTACAAACGCCAATCTGAGTGGAACGCAACTACAGGTATACTGAGTGAAGTGCCTTCTGTCATGGACACTATAGTTATGTATCCAGTGTCTTTCTTTTTCTATGTCTTACTAGTGTATTTTCTTCTACTATTTAAATAAACAAATACCGTGTCTGATATCATTTTATATTGGGGTTTACGCAAACTCTGTTTTAGGTCCTCTAAGCCATTGTAAAATAAATTTAAAGCAAAATTTTTTTTCTAAAACTTATTTGTTACTTTTGTAATGAAATTTTTAACCAAAGCCCATGATTTGTAGAGATTCGACACAAGACGTTAGCAAGATTTCTACTCACATAACTGCATAATTTTAAATACAACTTTGTATATGCTTCTCGGGCAACAAGCCAGGTTAAAAGTCGAATAGATATCGAAGTTTCGGGAGTGTGCATCACTCTCATCATCAGGATGTTTATAATGTTATAACCACAACTGAAATACTGGATATAACACAAATATAAACAAAGACAAAACGCTATCAAAATTCGCATTACTGAACAAAAGACTGCTTTCAGTAAATTAAATGCCAGGTCAGGAGATGGCGTGAGTACAGAAAATCGTAAGAAACCTAACTACTTAACTTGATTATCAAGGTGTATTGATCTTTACTTCTTAAATCAACGGATTTCAATTTAAAGCCGGTTTCCAAAAGGAGCTTAACTGAAATGCAGCATCACGATTCAGCGTACTCCTTTCAGAGGAAATCGCCAAAGCCTCCTTAATTTCTCGCTTCCAGTAACTGTTTCATATTGCCAAGAGAGTCGTATCCTGGCAGATCTCCCCACAGGACCACGAGTCATAATGGCACAATACGCTGACGACGTGCTTCTGTTCTGCAAAGACAGACACATCCTCAGAGCCTTCAACCCCATACAGAGACACCCCCGTCTCACACAGCAGTGGTGTCGGCGTTGGCGGATGTCCGTAAATCAGGACAAAAGCCACACCATACTTTTCACAAAGCGCAACACCCCCGCAGACTGCCCGAACTTCAGCTTCCGAAGTCGAAGGATAGAGTGGACTAACTCTGTCCGATACCTTGGAGTAACATTGGATAGAGGCCTAACCTTTCGCCAACACATCAGAGACCTAGCGGCAAGGGTACAGGGAGCTATCGCTTCCCTATATCCTATGCTGGGGTCGAGCTCGATGCCGCTTGGCCTGAGGTTATACCTCTTCCGAGCGCTGGTGATCCCCGTGATGCTATATGCCTGCGAGATCTGGGACATGGCCGCAGATAGCTGGCTGGCAGTGCTTCAACGTGCACAGAATAGAGGGCTACGGTCTATCTCTTCTGTGGGTCGCTATTTTCCCACCAGGTTGCTTCACGAAGCCTCGGGACTTCCATATGTGGAGGACGAAGTTAGGCGCCGGGCGTCAAAATTCTACGCAACTTTACCAACTCATAGAAGCGCCATTGTTAGATCACTGGGAGATTATTTCCCACTTGACGCCGTTCTAGACAACATCGGGTCCCCCACATGGCGTGCGGGCACCCAAGATAACCCAGGAACTAATCCTATCATTAGCTAAAGCTGAGCTCCACATAATCTCCTAAGTTGTTTGGCAAAAACATTCTCCCCAACCCAAAACTAAATTGAAAACACCAGGGTGCTGGGAATGGCATCCTGTCCTTTCATCCCGAAGGTACAATAATTATAACCTCACAAAATTCTTCAATATCAAAACCTACACCATATCCATCCTACAAAATCCCGTTCGAATACCTTACCTGCGCTAAAACCCTAAAGGGGTGGGCACGCAGCAAAAGCCTTCTGGCTATATACAGCCAGCACGTCATGTTCATGGTCCCGAAAGTTGGCACTATGGTCGTTATCAAAAAAATACTCAGCTAGCCCAGACTTCTCAGGTTGCATTAAACGAATGCTTCGTTCATGTTCAATTATTTTGAAAAACGTCTACTCCGAATATGGCGTTGAAGCCTCGATCACCAGAGCTAAGAAACGGAAACGTGTAATACAGCAAGCGTCAGATAAGCCTACCGCTACAGCCAGCATCCCGTTTACCGGCAATCTATCCGGTAGAATCAGCAGAATTCTCGACAAATACATCAGGTCCATCCACAAGCCACCTCCGAAGTGGACTTCCAAGTTATGGCAGTGTACCACATTCCCTGTGAATGTGAGACACCGTATATAGGATAAACCGGAAGGAAAATCACTACCAAAATAATTGAACGTGAACGGAGCATTTGTTTAATGCAACGTGAGAAGTGTGGGCTGGCAGAGCATTGTTTTGATAACGACCATAGAGCCAATTTTCGGGAGACGACCATCTTGGCAAAATGCAACAGTTACTGGGAGCGGAGAATTTAGGAGGCTTTGGCGATTTCCTCTAAAAGGAGCACCTTTAATCGTGATGCTGGATTTCAGTTCAGCTCCTCTTGGAAACCGGCCTTAAAATGGAAATCTGTCGATTTAAGAAGCAAAGATCTATACAGCTTGATAATCAAGTTAAGTAGTTACGTTTCTTTGACACAATTTTCTATACTTACGCCATCTCCTGACCTGACATTTAATTTATTGAAAACAGTATTTTGTTCAGTAATGCGAATTTTGATAGTGTTTTGTCTTTGTTTATATTTATGTTATATCAAGTTATACATTTGTGGCTATTAAATTTTATAAAAATATCCTGATGATGGGAGCGATGCAACTGCCTAAACGTCAATATCTAATCGTCTTTTCTTTTTACTAGTTTAAAGAAACAAAATTTTCTTAAGTTTCAGCACTTTTTTTTTACAAAATCTAAATAATATAACAAATTATCAGTACCAAATTTTCAAATAATAATAAGTATTATTAAAAATAAAGGTTCTAAGAGCATGTCTGAAATTTTCATTTACATATCAATAATGTGCACCCAAATAATGGAAATGTCATTGTTGAGATAGGCAGTACCTTCTCACCTTAATCGTGATGCTGGATTTCAGTTCAGCTTCTCTTAGAAACCGGCCTTAAAATGGAAATCCGTCAACTTAAGAAGCACATATCTATACAGCTTGATCGCCAAGTTAAGTAGTTACGTTTCTTGGACCAAATTAATTTTCTATACTCACGCCATCTTCTGGCCTAGCATTTAATTTACTGAAACAGTATTTTGTTCAGTAACGCCAGTATCGATAGTGTTTTTGCCTTTGTGATATTTTTTTTATACCCAGTGACACATTTTTGGTTATAAAATTTCTTAAAGCATCCTGATGATGGGAGAGATATACGCTCCCGAAACATCGATTTCTAATGGTCTTTTCACCTGACTTATTTCCCGAGGAGATCTGGAATATTGGCTTAGAACTGTTTTTTTAAAGTATCTGTGATAATAAACTTCCTCGTGGTACTTCATAATTTTTGCTAACAACTTACGTAAGTTCTATAGATTTTGCGTATTTAGGTTTCTGGAGAATATTTTGAGGTGCTGAATTTCACGTTAAGGGCACTGGGAGGCCGATAGGTTTCAAAAAATCCACTTTTGGTTTTTAATGTTAAAAAATTATATAATTCTTCAGCTTTAATCTGAAATATATAACATAGGGTGTCAGCTGGTATTAAAGTCCTTTAATTCGTCAATTTAAATACGCTGGCGTAATGATACGCCCACTTCCTAAGAATGGTGCTTAACCGTTGATTGTGATTTCCCAAAACTTTGATTTTTTCATACTTTACGTGCATGTTTCTCAAAAACTATAAGATAAATTGACACAAACTTTATAGTGGTTATTTCTCAATGTTCCTTGAACACATTCGGGTAACATTTATAGTCATATGATTTATAAAATGGATGAAAACAAATATTCAGTCCTTGAAAATATTATCCTTCTTCTTTACTCAAAAATAATTAATTTTTCATGTGCATAGTATAAACTATATGTGATTTTCATTTAGCAGATATTATAACACTGTATCTTAGGTTATTTAGGATAAAACTTGGTGCATGTAGCTTCAAATTCCTACAAGTAAAGTGAACCTGAAATATAGGGTGCAATATTTTTTTCAGGACACACGGTGTGATTTATGCCCTTTTGCATGGACCTATGTGAGCGTAATTTATGTATTGTACATTAGTTAAATGCACACATCTTTATACAGTAATCGTACCGAATTTCAATTTCTGATAATGTTTAGTTTTCTATATACTCAAATTTTCATATTGCTAAAAATTAGCCTTGTCTGGGTAAACATAACCTCCCAGTGACCTTAATTTGCACAATTCTTTTCTCTTATTTGACAGTTACAAATCAACCCTACATACTTCAGAACTAACTATATTAAGATATTTAAATATACCACTTAATAAGAAACAATGGTACATTACACGTATATGACAAATAGCTTATCTTACCAGAAGGATTTGTTCCCGCAGGAACTATACTCACTGTAGTCGGTTATTGCAACATTCAGTATCCCCCCTCTCACTCTGCAG
The DNA here is from genome assembly GCA_030765055.1 of Mantis religiosa. Taxonomy (NCBI): domain Eukaryota; kingdom Metazoa; phylum Arthropoda; class Insecta; order Mantodea; family Mantidae; genus Mantis; species Mantis religiosa. The sequence goes on from CM060949.1 coordinate 13,017,817, forward strand.
TAAATCCCACGAGCTTTCTCGTACTCTAGATTTGTTTCAAGTGCAATACAAACATTTGTACGTGAAGCTTTCGTCCAGAGCTCTCAATTGTTTTTGTCTTCAAAATTATTTGGCCGACTTCGCAGAATCTGCAGTCTCTCAGAGCTATTACGCGACAGCCATGCTTCACTTTCAGACTGGATACAATTCTGCCATATAATGGCAAGATTAAGGTTTATTTATATTTTTTCTCTACCAAAACAATCATTCCATATCTTTCTATTCATTCCTAGTGTGGAATTTAATGCAGTGTAAAATATTTCACTGTTTAAAAGCCCATTTGGTTTATGCTGTAATATAAAACATCGGTTAAAAACAAAAACCCTTGCGTCTGTCTATAATCTATGTTATTAGTAATTTAAATACGAAATTGCAGTTTAGAAATAATCCTGCTATGAGTTGCATGAAAGACTGCAGATTGAGTAGAAGAATTTCCCTCCAGTGCTGATTTAGGGCTATTTATTTTAGTTACACTGGTGGTTTAAGTTTACTGCTTATTTCATTTTCAGTATTTATTACTTCTGCAAAGATAATGAAGCTTTTAAGGTACTAATGATGTACTGTTGTTGACAGTTAATGGAAATTAATTGTTCTTTCACACTGGCCGTGTTTAGGCTAAATTGTGGAAACGTAGAGTCAGACTGCAAAATTCAATGCCATAGCCGGGATTTGAACCACGGATCTTCTGGTTGCCGTCCAGCCGCTCTACCATTGAGCTACTATGGCCAACGTGCCGACATGACACTAAATTCACCAACTGATTCGTGTTTCTCCCGGTAAACCATAAGAGTTCTCATAAATACACGAGACAAGTGGAAAAGCACTAGTCAGTTCGAGAATTTAATGGTATGTCGGCACGTTGGCCATAGCAGCTCAAGGGCTAGAGCGGCTGGACGGCAACCAGAAGATCCGTGGTTCAAATTCCGGCTATGGCATTGAATTTTTCAATCTGACTCTACGTTTCCACAAAAGCAAAGTTCTACCGTATAAATTCAATAGGCAATCACTCTGACTAGAAGAATTTGTATGTGAAACATTCATTGTGATTTGGATAGCATATAATATTGTTAAGGAGCGGATTTTAGGCACTACAAATGTGTGAAATAGGAAGACAAAAAGACATTAAAATGGACAAAATAGACACTTAAATAGGCACTAAAAATTTGCTTTGTAAACACTTAGAAATACACAATTTTTGTAAAATGGCTCTTAAAAGGCACTGTAAATACACTATAACGAAATGACAATCATTGCAACATATGCTGCAAAAATTCGCTAAATACATGCTCTTTTGCGGTTCCCTAGGCCAAATAGTTCTACATTTATTCCAAATTTCATAAATGGCTCCACAGCAAGTTTAAATAACAAATTTTGTCGTATAAGTAAAATACATATAAATCCAGTTCATTAGTTAAGAACCATAATGTGCAGAAAGGTGTGAGTAATTAATTATGTCAATAAATAAAAACATGGACTTTTGTGGGGGGGGGGGGGAGCACTTAAGGATAACATTTGAAATATCTGAAGCTTTTGTTAGATTTGCTTTAAATTTATACCATTTATTTTTGTGATCGATCAAGAATGGAATAATACCAAGTTTCAGCTTTCTAGTTACAATAGTTTCTGAGGAATTAACTGATTATGTATAAATTACAGGCGATTTTCAAAATTTCCCACATGTTGTAATTTTAAAATTTAATGCTTGTTGTATAAGTTTCTACACCCATTTTAACCTATTAATGACCTCTACCTTTGTGAAATATTTGTCTTCGCCGTATCAACGAAGGGAAAAAATAATCATACATATTTAATTTTTTTTGCTAAGCGTTTTCAGTTAGAAGTAAGCATTACATCCTTTTCAATACAAATAATAAAAGCACATAAAATGTAAATAGGTGCACTTAATATGCAGTTGCCCTTACAAGCATGTTTAAAATTTCATAGAGATTAATAGAAAACTGCATCCTGTGGAATATTTTGAAGTTAGGAAAATGTAGAAAATTGTGGAATCTGAGAAATCTGAGGTTAAAATTACGTAATAGCGCCTACGATACAGGTGTAGGGTTATTTAAATAGTCATGTGACGTTTCGTGCAGCTGAAACATGCGTATATTAATTTTGAGACAGAAAACTCAATTTGGTATTGTAAGTTTTGCGCCAATTTGCACAGATGTGTCTACTTAATAAACCCCTTTTTGTATATCCAATTTGCAGCAGTAAGAAATTTCTCTTCCCCGAAAACTTCACGTTGAAACCAACAAATGCTAAAGCTGTTGTCACAAATTACAAGCAGAAGAAACTGGCTAAAAGGTAGTTTTATGTACTATTAAGCAGAATAGGCACAAACGTATGAAATAGGAATTTATAGGCACCGTAGAACTAAGAAATTACGCTAATAATTTTAGGAAACGTGCTTATAACTTAAAACCCTACGTTTCTGAACAAAGGAATAAAATAGGCAAATATGGCAAAATCCATCCCTTAATTATTGTCAATTATGTATTTCATATGGGAAGGCATTTGCCATGAGCGCTATCAGGTGAGCAACCAATCGGGGTCCTGCGGTGATGTCGTATTTCATTCCCGCTAAGTGGTGTGTGAGGAGCGCTAACCTAATCAATCTGTATGAACTACTATTCGCGCTAAAAAAATCCGATTTCGCCAAAACTGATCCATGTGGAAGGTAGAGAGTAATATATCTAACATAACCATGAAAACCCCATATTTTTAGTTAAAATAGTTTTTCTAATACAAATAAATAACGCACTATTACCTATATTATGACAATAAATCAAGCATTGTATGAATATCATTATTGGTTGGCAAGTATGGGTGAACGTATATTTTTCATTACTCAGAATTGAAACGTAAATGTTTGACATGACGTGATAAAAGAATTGCTTTGAATAAACCAATTCGAGCGAGAGGAAACAAATTTCCGGCTGCCCTGGCAGAACGTGTCTGATCACATTATATCTTTGTTTATGAATGGTTCCTAACCTCTATTTACTCTAGAGAGTTCAAAGTATTTGGTGTGTATGTAAATATGCTTTTAATTACTCAGAACTGAAACTTAAACTACTGACATGACAGACAAAAGAATTACTGTGAATAAGTCAAGGTTTTAAATTCGAGAAAGAGCAAACACATTTCCTGTTAGCCTGTGGAATGGAATGCTGTATTCTTCTGTTTATGAATGAATGCTGGATAAGAAGTGTTTATTTACTCAGGAGAGTTCAGATCAATATCATTCAGTTGTTCTTTACACAACAATAGAGTAACAGTTAAATAGTGTAATGGCTTCTTGCGGTGAATTTAGTGGCGAGTCAAATAGGCAGGTATTGCGAAATCAGGCTCGAAATATTATTTTTAAGGTGCACACGTTCTTCAAAAGTTTCGGAAACAGAAACTAAAAATGAGTTATTGCAAAGGGTGCTTCCGTTTAAAAACACGGAAAAAGTGTATCAGTTGGATGTACTTGCAATTGAAACGGGACACGAGGTAATACGTCTCCCACCTTATTACTGCCAATATAATTTAATTGAGTTGGTGTGGGCTCGTATAAAAAGGAGGGTTGCAAGCAGAAATAATACTTTTAAACTGACGGACGTTAAACGACTTGTTTAGGAAGAAATTGACAAGGTAACACTAGAAAGCTGTGTGAGGCATGCAGAAAACCTTCAAGAAGACGATTTTAAGAAACAAATAGCACATGACGAGATCTTGCTACCTATAATCAGTAGTAGTAGTAGTAGTAGTCTAATGCCCGTTAGCTTGGATATATTCCATTTGCTTTCTTGCTTCCCAGTATAGTTCAGGTATTGTTCTTGTGGGTGATGTTTTGAGAGCCGGACAGACAGAAAGGTGGTCTTTATTCATTATGGAATCGATATCTTGACACAGGTTACAATTTGAAGATTTAAAGATTTTAATTTTATGAAGATGTGCAGCCAGACAGTCATGACCTGTTATCAATCTGAATTTTGCTACTGCTTCATGTCTTGGGTGTTCAGGTATCAAGTTTTTCTTGTGTAGGATAGCTGCCCATGGTTTCTCATTGCTTTCTGTTGTGAGGTGTTCCATCAGTTCTTTCTGAAACTTTCTTTGGATTATAATTTTTGCCGAATGATAGGACAGAGTTTTGTTAGGTTTCTGTAAGATTTTGGTGCCCTTTTTTGCCAGAAGGTCTGCCATTTCATTTCCTTGAATTCCACAATGAGAGGGGATCCATTGGAGCTGGATAGTTTTATTTTGGTTATTTAAAGTTCTTATGATCTTTTTAATTTCCAATATTTTACTGGATATTGGTAAGTTATTTGTTGTTATAGCTTGTATAGCTGAACTTGAGTCACTTAGTATAACTGCTCTCTGGAATGCATTTTTTCTGTATACTAGGTGTGTTAGTGCTAGTTCTATTGCCTGAATTTCTCCATCAAAATGGGTGGAATTTCTCCCTACTGCAACGTAAAAACTAAAAAGTTTTGAATAAACCCCAGCTCCAGCTCCATCTTCTATTTTCATTCTAGATCCATCTGTATGTATATATGTATCCATTGTGGTTCAGGGTATAGATTGTGGATAGTTTCTAGTGTGATTTGTTTTAATTCATTTGGGGTCATTTCTTTTTTTAGGACAGGTTTTATTAAGTTTATGTTATGGGCAATATCTGTGTCTTCCATGGGTGATGTTGGTAAAAGAAGTTTTTCTGGCATTTGGTTTGGGTTATATATTTTCTGAAGTTTAGCTGCTTTTTGTATGAAGCCATTTTGTGTTTTCAGGTTTCTCTCTCTGTCTTTATAATTCAGCCAGTAATTATCATGGGGAAGTCTTATAAATTTTTCGTATTGCAATACGGTCTGTTTGTTGATCTGATGGGCTATGGGGTTATTTTCAGTAAGGACCGGCATTGCTGTTATGGGGGTGGATTTGGCTGCACCTGTTATTAGTCGTAAAGCATTATTCTGTGTTACTTCCAGTTTGTTTAGATTAGTATCGTTACAGGTGACCATAGTTTCACTTCCGTACATTAGCACAGGCTTTATGTACGTCTTGTAAGTATTATTTAGTACAGATCTTGAGCATCCCCATTTTGTTTTTGCTAATCTCTTTAAGATATTGCATCTTCTGTTTACTTTCTCAGTAGTAATTTTAACATGATGGTCCCAGGTTAATTTCCTATCAAAGTGTATACCTTGGTACTTGACGTTGTTTTGTTGTTGAATGTTTTGCCCATTAATTTTGAGGTGGAGCTCTGGTGACGTATGTGCCAATGAAAATATCTCGAAATAGGTTTTGTTGGTGTTAATCTTCATGCAGTTATCTTTACACCACTGTTCCAATGTGGTAATAGCATTGTTCATTTGTGAGGTTAGTTTATGTTGAAGATTTCTAGGTGTAGTTGTCCAAATTGTTACGTCATCAGCATAGAGTGAACATTTAATGTTTTTGTTTTTGTTTAATTCTTATGGTAGGTTATTTATCATTATGTTGAATAGAACTGGGCTGAGTACTGAGCCTTGAGGGAGACCCATTTTCATTTGTTTGTATTTCGATGTTGAATTGCCATATTTTGTTGCACAGAATCTTTGATTAATGAAGTTGTAGATCCATCTTAACATGTTCCCATCAATGTTTAAGTTCATTATTTTCTCCATGAGTTTCAGTTTCCAGACTGATCCAAAGGCATCTTCAAAATCCACAAAGAGTGCTGCGACTGTTTCATGTGCATCTAATGAGTCCTTGATTTCTTGACTCAGTTTCAGAACTTGCTCTGTTGTGGAATGATGTGGTCGAAATCCAGCTTGGGCATGTGATATTAGATTTTTTTTCTAAATACCAAACAAGTCTTGCTTGCACCTATAATCATATATTTGCAAGACTCAGACGATGAAGAGAGTGACAGTGACCAATTGTCTGTTAACGGAAGTGACATTGACAGCGATATGGACGAGCCACTGGCAGTTCCACTGGAATAGAAAAACAGGCAGTTCATAAACTATAATTATAATTACAGTATTTTAAGATATACATAATTTGCGAAAATGCTTTTTCCAATTTTCATTTTGACGACTGCATCATTGTAAAAGTTTGTAAAATATAATGGAAATTAATTGTTCTTTCACACTAGCCGTGTGTAGGACGCACTATGAAAGTGTAGAGCCAGACTGAAAAATGAAATGCCATAGCCGGGATTTGAACCACGGATCTTCTGGTTTCCTTCCAGCCGCTCTAACCATTTGAGCTACCATGGCCAACGTGCTACATGACATTAAATTCTTCACACATGGCTAGTGTGAAAGAACAACTAATTTCCATTAATTGTACCTAATAGAGGTCCGAACTATAAAGCCCGGGCCTGAAAGTACTTACAGCATAGTAAGTCGCCATTAAGGTAGTTGTCTCATGTGTTTATGAGAACTCCTAGTGGTTTACCGGGAAAAACACGAGTCAGTTGTACCTAATAGTGGTCCGAACTATAAAGCCCGGGCCTTAAAGTACTTACAGCATAGTAAGTCGTCATTAAGGTAGTTATCTCATGTGTTTATGAGAACTCCTAGTGGTTTACCGGGAGAAACACGAGTCAGTTGTACCTAATAGTGGTCTGAACTATAAAGCCCGGGCTTTAAAGTACTTACAGCATAGTAAGTCGCCATTAAGGTAGTTGTCTCATGTGTTTATGAGAACTCCTAGTGGTTTACCGGGAAAAACACGAGTCAGTTGTACCTAATAGTGGTCCGAACTATAAAGCCCGGGCCTTAAAGTACTTACAGCATAGTAAGTCGTCATTAAGGTAGTTGTCTCATGTGTTTATGAGAACTCCTAGTGGTTTACCGGGAAAAACACGACTCAGTTGTACCTAATAGTGGTCCGAACTATAAAGCCCGGGCCTTAAAGTACTTACAGCATAGTAAGTCGCCATTAAGGTAGTTGTCTCATGTGTTTATGAGAACTCCTAGTGGTTTACCGGGAAAAACACGAGTCAGTTGTACCTAATAGTGGTCCGAACTATAAAGCCCGGGCCTTAAAGTACTTACAGCATAGTAAGTCGCCATTAAGGTAGTTGTCTCATGTGTTTATGAGAACTCCTAGTGGTTTACCGGGAAAAACACGAGTCAGTTGTACCTAATAGTGGTCCGAACTATAAAGCCCGGGCCTTAAAGTACTTACAGCATAGTAAGTCGTCATTAAGGTAGTTGTCTCATCTGTTTATGAGAACTCCTAGTGGTTTACCGGGAAAAACACGAGTCAGTTGTACCTAATAGTGGTCCGAACTATAAAGCCCGGGCCTTAAAGTACTTACAGCATAGTAAGTCGTCATTAAGGTAGTTATCTCATGTGTTTATGAGAACTCCTAGTGGTTTACCGGGAAAAACACGAGTCAGTTGTACCTAATAGTGGTCCGAACTATAAAGCCCGGGCCTTAAAGTACTTACAGCATAGTAAGTCGTCATTAAGGTAGTTATCTCATGTGTTTATGAGAACTCCTAGTGGTTTACCGGAAAAAACACGAGTCAGTTGTACCTAATAGTGGTCCGAACTATAAATCCCGGGCCTTAAAGTACTTACAGCATAGTAAGTCGTCATTAAGGTAGTTGTCTCATGTGTTTATGAGAACTCCTAGTGGTTTACCGGGAAAAACACGAGTCAGTTGTACCTAATAGTGGTCTGAACTACAAAGCACGGGCCTTAAAGTACTTACAGCATAGTAAGTCGTCATTAAGGTAGTTGTCTCATGTGTTTATGAGAACTCCTAGTGGTTTACCGGGAAAAACACGAGTCAGTTGTACCTAATAGTGGTCCGAACTATAAAGCCCGGGCCTTAAAGTACTTACAGCATAGTAAGTCGCCATTAAGGTAGTTGTCTCATGTGTTTATGAGAACTCCTAGTGGTTTACCGGGAAAAACACGAGTCAGTTGTACCTAATAGTGGTCCGAACTATAAAGCCCGGGCCTTAAAGTACTTACAGCATAGTAAGTCGCCATTAAGGTAGTTGTCTCATGTGTTTATGAGAACTCCTAGTGGTTTACCGGGAAAAACACGAGTCAGTTGTACCTAATAGTGGTCCGAACTATAAAGCCCGGGCCTTAAAGTACTTACAGCATAGTAAGTCGTCATTAAGGTAGTTGTCTCATGTGTTTATAAGAACTCCTAGTGGTTTACCGGTTGGAACACGAGCCAGTTGGAGAATTTAGTATACTAGTCCACTAGTCATTTGTTTACTAGTCTTTATTTAATATTATATTGTATTTATTTTAACTTTAATGCAAAGTTACTATATATAACAGAGTCTTTATCTACATAATAGTCTGCTGTTACCACACATTTGTATTCTACTTCTTCAAAATCGTAGTTTATGGATAATCATTGTGTTTTTACAAGCATTTATCACCAGCTACGGACGTCATTTTGAATAGCAGTGTCCTATTCGTTCATTCTATACGGCGCTGACCTACACCAGGTACTTCAAATTCCCACCTCAACGGGTAGGATCCAATTTCTGATGTATCAATACCTGATAGTTTTATATAACGGCTTCTACGATAACAATGTGTGCTGAGCTGTTAATCAGAGAATCCTCTTGCCAAGCATGTGTAATCTGAACGTCACATTTACACGCCACATACCTCCAATAACTGATAACAGTGAAACATTCCTATACTGAGAACACCATGTTTAGAAAATACACAGTTTTTATCAAGTATCAGCTAATTACTGGCCGCACCGTGATCGAGTGGCTAGACCAATTCGCTATCACCGAGGCGAACCAGTTTCGATCCCAGGTGACTGCAAAGTGAGATTTATGTTGGACAACTGGAGCTGAGTCGAGTTTTCTCCGGGATCTCCGGTTTCCCCCGACATCTCGTTCCACAGGTGCTCCAATTTCATCTCAATATTATTGTGCCACCCCCTGCGGTGCCGCATGTAGTAATAACGGGTGTTATACAATTCCTATCTAATTCTTGACCATCTCACCAAAGTTACCTTCAAATTCCTGGTCACCGGTGGCTAGTTTTTTAGGGCTAGGTTTTGTTTCTTCTTTCTTGTTTTATTAATAGCTGGACACCAGATTCTTTTACTGGATACCAGCAATAGTATTCTGTATTATTAATATCTTTGTTCATTGTTAATTTTATTTCCGCTTTTATTTAAATTTATATGTATTAAGAACGGGAAAGGGGTGAATATAAAAACGAAGGTTTGTGTATATATGTTTTGTTATAAAAGTTATCAATTGTAGTGTATTAGTATTTTGTTTTGGTGTTTTATTTGTTTATTTTTAGTAGGAGCAGTTTTAATATCACTAAAAAATTTGAATAAATCACAATAAAAGTTAATAAAAATAAAAAAATTGGAATATTTACACCCTGGCTTGCGAAATTAGGTACCAGATTATGGTATTCCAGATTTTTATTGATTCATTCATTCGTTCATTCATTCGTTCGTTCGTTCGCTCGTTCTTTCTTTCGTTCGTTCCTTCGTTCATTCGTTCATTCATTCATTCGTTCCTCCGTGCGTAGGTTCGTTCCTCCGTTCATTTATTTATTTATTTATTCATTCATTCATTCATTCATTTTTAGTCCCATTTGAAACACACTTCCTAATCTCTAACTAGCTCACGTTTAAGCACTCTGCCATGTTTATTCATTTATGTTTGTTTTTGCAACTCTGAATGCTGAATCTTTAGATTTTCAGATACGCAACTGTTTAGCCCGCCTCGGTAGCGTAGATGGTAGCGCGGCTGCCTCACGTTCAAGAGGTCCCTTGTTAGAATCTCGGTCAGGGAGTGTTACCTGGATAACCTTTTCTCCGTGGTCTTCCCTTATACTTAAAGACGAATGTCGGTTAGTTCTAAGCCCTATGGACCCTGGGCTCAATTGAGCGTCATTTCACGCATTCCACTAATCGCTCTATATACTTTTAAAAAGCCCTTGAACTGATTGCCGCAGTGTCCAGTTGTCTTAATTACAGTTCGGCGACTCTTCTCCAAATCTGACAGTTCACGAGAGGGTGAAGCGAGCTGTTGCTAGTTCTTTAGTGGGAATTTTAAACAGAGGAACAACCTACTTTCACTCATCCTCGTAATTTTGGTGGTCCTTCTCAAAATAGTCTCCCCCTGAATGCGATGCACTTATCCGAGCGTTTCTGTCAGTCTTCAAAGACATGCTGGAAATCATTTTTGGAGATATCCTTCAAAATCGCCTCCACAGCCTTCACCACTGCTTTTCATGATGGATAATGCCTCCCACGAAGGCGTTTCTTCAAGTAAGGGAATAGAAAAAAGTCACACGGGGCTAAATCCGGACTATAGGGAGGGTGAGGGATGCACTTCACGTTGATTTTTGCAAGAAATTCAGCAACAACATTGGCAATATGCGGCAACGCATTATCGTAGTGCAGCATCCAGCCTGGTTCACGGACATGTGGTCTTTTGCGCCTGATATGGACTTGCAATGTTTTCAGGACATCCCTGTAGTATTGTCCAGTTACTGATGTGTGTGCAGGTACAACATGCTGATAAACCATTCCATGAATATCAAAGAATGAGATGACCATAACTTTCCCAGAAGAAGCAACCACTTTTGCTTTTTTAGGGGTTGGTGGTGTAGATGTCCACCATGAGTTTGCAGTTTGCTCTCAGGATCAAAATGATATAGCCAAGTTTCATCAACAGTGATTACGTTTGAAAGAAGCTGCGGATGTTCCTCTAACATCAATTTTAACTGCATGCAGACCTGCATGCGAATGACCTTTTGTTCCGGAATCAACAGTCTTGGAACCCACTGTACACAAACACGTCTCATGTGCAATGTTTCTGTCACAAACGTGTGGGTGGCACCCAAATGAATGTTGAGTATTTCAGAAAGTGGTCCTAAGGTAATTCGTCTATCCTGTCTCACAATAGCAGCAGCAGTGTTGGTGTTTTCTTCCGTAAGAGCAGTAACTGGAGCACTGGGTCCACCTTCCTTTGAAATTGATGGTCTCCCCTCTTTAAACATTTTAAACCACCTTCGAGCTGTGCTGTAGGGAAGAACAGACTCTCTATATGCCTCCAGTAACATTGTATAGGCCTCAACTGAAGATTTGTTTAGATGAAAGCAAAATTTCAAAGACGCATATTGTTCCTCGCGTGTTACCACCATTGCAGCGGTAGGCGATACTGAACATGTCTGAACTTTCTTGGTTATCAGAGGCGGAAACCAGGAGTACCAATAATGAAACTACCACGGCTGTGCTTGTTTCACATTAAGTTAACAGAGTATAATAAGATTGAATTTTATAGCGAAAAATTATGACCATAAAAATATGATCATTCGTTATTGAACGAAATAGAAAAGAAGTTTCACCAGCGCAAGCATCAAAAGCAACTATGTGAAGACTGACACTCTCTAACGACCAGGTAGTTACCGAGGTGTCCCAAAAGGGCGCCCGGCGCCTCCGTGGGGTTTTCCATATGGCAAGACCTAGAAATTAATAAGCCCCCCCTATGTGTCCTGTGGAGTCAAGATGCTATGCGTGTGGATACGCCATTTACCCGCGCCAACCCCAAAGGGGAAGACTACAGATATGACCTCGGTGGGGTCGCCTGGCGTACTGCCAAGAAGCCTCTTCTACCTGAAGCTATGATGAAGAAAAGAGCACATTTCTGCAAAACATATCATCACTGGACATCAGAGGAATGGCTCAAAGTAATGTTTTCTGATGAAAGCAATTTCAAAATTTTCAGAGGAAAGTCCAAAACGGTGAGAAGGCCAAAAAATGTGTAACGGTATGATCCAAAGTTTACAGTCAAAACTGTTAGACATCCAGAAAGTTAGATGGTATGGGGTGCCTTTAGTAGAAATTGTGGTGGAGATGGCTTTAAGTTTTACCTCAAGAATGTAATAATGAAGAGAAGTAACTATTTAGAAGCGATACAGAACCATTTGGCCACATTCTAGCAATTCATCAGTTTCTGTACTTTATGAATGTTGGTTGCTCTGCTCATAGAACAAAGATGGTTCAGAAGTTCCTGAGAGACAACAATATACCTTTACTAGACTGGCCTGGTAACTCTCCTGACGTATATCCAATAGAAAATGCTTAGGATCAAATGACAAATGAAATAGAAGAGCTGATACCATCAAATATTAAGGAGCTGCAGGAGGTGATGAAGAACTTATGGGTAGATATGGACAAAAATATTGAAAATCTAGCAGATTAGATGCCCAGGGGGCTCAGGAACGTGATAAAATTAAGGGAAATAAGACCAAGCAGTAATTGTACGTAAAAGTTAAAAATAAAACTATGTAAAGCCAGTGTTTTTTTTATTTTTATTACCATGTAAAGATCTCCATTGCGACCACTGTACATTAACTCGCTACCAATTGTCTTTTCCTCAACACATAGCACTTTCAGTTTTATCAGTCAATGAATGTGCTTTCACTTGTCGCCATAATTTTAATAAGATTCCAAAGCGTTATTTAAATAGAAGATCACAAATTTCTCGCTGATATGAAGTAACAAAGCTAACATCACATTTCGTACAACATTTATTCAGGTCGCATCTTCTCTACGGTGAACATTAGCAAAGTCTTGAATAAAATTCATCATCTCTCGCAGTCCAAATCATTACTCTCCAGAGCACAGGCGCGAGTCGTGTTTCTTCATCACTGTTGACGAGATAATACGCAGTGATGGATTGGACTTGGGGCTGTCGAGACCCTCCGAGAGTTTTACCCGGCTTTGTGCGTGAAGGAAGCAGAAAAGGATGAGGCTTAAGACGTCTTCTGAATGCTCAAATGCCAGGAGTCGTTAGGGAGTCACGTTGCTGCAGCCTACCAAAGTCTAAAGGTATTCCTATGGGGACTCCTGATATTATAATTAAACAAACATGCAATATGCTTGATTAAATAGTAATGCAAGGCTCTGTACCTTGCAAAGGTCACATTTTAATGCTTTTCCTCACTGCATTAGGATTCGCTATTCAAAATTGTTGATGATCTTTCGAATATAAACAAGAAAAGGAGCTGGGGTTTTGCGCCATGATGAAATTATAATTATAATTTAGAATCTAGCGAATATTATTTCTTGTAGGTGATCTTTTTACTAAATTACTAAGTTTTTAAAGTTAATGTGAAGTTTTTCATATAAAATTCTGTATAAACGCTTATTTGCTAACATGTGAAAAATTGGTGTTTATGTTAACATCAGCCTGTGAGACTAATGTTATCAAATGTTGCATTTTAGGTGCACCTTAATGAATATAGAAGATAAATAACTTTACGGAAATATTACTACTGATATTTTTATTCAGTTAGAAATATTTTGCTGTAAAATATGCAAAAAGTACAAAATTAAATATCGGTCTTTCACATGAAATAGTTCCATAAGTTTATTGTACGATGGCCGTTCAATAAAGAATGATTACAAGTTCTTTTTGACAACGTACCTTTACTCATCATAATTTTGCTGGTCCTTCTCAAAATAGTCTCCCCTGAATGCAATAAACTTGTCCCAAAGTTTCTGCCAGTCTTCAAAGATATGCTGGAAAGATTTTCTTGAGGGATCCTTTAAAATCGCCTCCGCAGCCTTCACCACTGCATCCAATGACGGATAATGCCTACCACGAAGGCGTTTCTTCAAGTTAGGGAATAGAAAAAGTCGCATGGGGCTAAATCCGGACCATAGGGAGGGTAAGGGATTCACGTCACATTGACTTTTGCAAGATATTCAGCAACAACATTGGCAATATGCGGCCGCGCTTTAACGTGGTGTAGCATCCAGCCTGCTTCATGGAAATGTGGCCTTTTGAGCCTGATATGGACTTGCAATGTTTTCAGGACATCTCTGTAGTATTGTCTAGATACTGATGTGTGTGCAGGTACAACAAGTTCATAAACCATTACATGAATATGAAAGAATGAGATGATTATAACTTTCCCAGCAGAAGCAACTACTTTTGCTTATATGGGGTTAGTGATGAAGGAGATTTCCACACTGAGCTTTGCTGTTTGCTCTCAGGATCAAAATGATGTAGCCAAGTTTACTCAGCAGTGATTACGTTTGAATCTTCCGGATCTGCCTCTAGCATCAACTTTAACTGCATGCAGACGTACATACGAATGTTCCTTTGTTTGAGAATCAACAGTCTTGGAGCCAATCGTGCAAAAACACGTCTCATGTGTAGTGTTTCTGTCACCAACCTGTTACTGAAATGTTCAGTATTTCAGAAAGGGATTTTAAGGTAATTCGTCGATCCTTTCTCACAATGGCAGCACCAGTGTTGATGTTTTCTTCCATAAGAGCAGTAACTGGACCACCGGGCCCACCTTCCTTTGAAATTGATTGCCTTCCCTCTTTAAACTTTTTAAACCAGCTTCGAGCTGTGCTGTAGGGAAGAACAGACTCTCCATAGGCCTCCTGTAACATTGTATAGGCCTCAACTGAAGATTTGTTGAGACGAAAGCAAAATTTCATAGCCGCATATTGTTCCTCGCGTGTAACCTCCACTGTAGCAGAAGGCGATACTTAAAATATTCGAACTGGCCTGGTTTTCATAGGCAGGAACCAGGAGTACCAACAATGAAATTACTGTGGCGTGTTTGTTTCGCATTAAGCTAAGACAATATAATAAGATTGAATTTTAGTGCGAAAAATTATGACCGTAAGAAATTATGTCAATCTGTATTGAACAGCCTTCGGATATGAAGTAATATTTGTAGACAAAGCTGCCATTGCGAGACTGTGGCACAGTAAGAGATGTTTTCCTTGTTTATTTACTGTTACGGATAGCTGAGCTGGCGGGTTGTATTTTGTGGACCGCCATCTCAGAGTAATTACTCCAGTGTCACCTCAGCACTATATTACAGAGGAGGTGCTAACCATTCCCAATACAGGCGAGGCAACGGTCGCAATGGGACGCGATGCTACTAAGGCCTGAAATAAATCTTAGTGGTGGGATTACAGCAAGCCTCTTTTACCATCCGAAACACGGAAGTCTACTTCGGGATTATTCCGGGCTGATGCTCACACAGAAGTTCTATTCCTGTCCAGAAGTTTTTCTTCCCCGCCACTCTAGGGAAGACTTCCCAAACCTAGTTTTAAATTGCCGTGGAGAGAGTGTGCGGGTTATGGTTGGCTAGAGTTTGTTCGGTACAACTCTAGAACGTGCCTAGAGACGATAAGCCTTCCCCTATAGTACCAGAGTCGTATCAGCTTTTATTGCCCTCAGGCTGCCATGGGAAGAAGAGTGAGAGAGACGGGGAACATGTGATCTGATCTTGCCTTTTGCTTAGTATCGGATACCGCAATGCAGGAGTGTATTGTGAACACGGCAGCTATTACGTGTGTGTTTCACTCCCTTCTTTAACGAAATATCCTTATAGACGTTATTCTTCCATCTACCTCATCTTTAACCAGATATATTTGTGTAGTAATTACAGGAGTTTTTTTTAAATAATCCTTTATTCATCCACATGATTAGATTAGATTAGATTGATTTGCGTTCAGTAGGTTCACTTGTAGCCAGAAAAGGATGTGAACATTGAACATATCCAGAGGTATAAAGTTTAATAGCATATATATGTACAAAAGTTAACATAAGACACATATTATAGTATACAGGCAATATGAACAACAATATGGAAAACAAAGCAGGGATAATTATATTTGATACAAAATAAAACACTTTTTAAACCAGCTTTCACTTGGCTTATGCCAGTACGTCTCAACCTTTTTGCAATGGAAACCATTCTTGTTATTTATTAAATACATATATATTAAAAATAAACTTTCAGCTTGCATCAAATATTTATAAGTAATGATTTGTCATTGGAATAGTTAGATACTACTTACAGAGCTACAGAAGCATTATCAGGATAATTTGTCATTCAGATAATCTTGTACAGAATAAAAAGATTTTGAGCAAAGATACTCTCTAACAGCTGTTTTAAAAGCACCGAAATTATCAACTTTTTCTTTAAGAACATTTAGAACTACGCCAAATATTTTGATAGTTTCATAATGCACACCTTTCTGAAAGCAAAAAAGTTTAGCACTGGGATAATGGATATTATACTTTCGTCTAGTGTTTATTTTGTGAATTACATTATTTGTTGCAAATCAGGTACGACTTCATACAAAGAATTTTAGGATCGAGAATATATACATGCAAGGAAGCGTTAATATCCTCAATCTTGTAAAAAGATCTTTACAGGAGCATCTGGTGTGGGTGTTAGTAATGATTCTTATAACCCTCTTTTGCATAAGAAATATTTTTTTACTTTCTACTGAGTTGCCCCAAAATAATATTCCATATTCCATAACAGAGTTAAAGTATGCATAATATACTAATTTAAGTGTGTCAATAGAACTCACATTAACCAGCTCTCGGATAGCATAACAGACAGAGCTGAGTTTAGGTAAGATATAATTTATGTGAGCTTTCCAATCTAAACATCTGTCCACTTGAAGGCCCAGAAATTTTATGCTGTCAATTTCTTCTAATAACATATCATTAATCCCGATTTCTATTTCCGTATGTGATGTACGACAGGTTATAAATTTGATCACTTTTGTTTTGTCTAGATTCACAGATAATTTGTTTGCTTTAAACCACCATGACATACATTTCAAAACATAATTCATTTTAATTATACACTCATTTAAATTTGTACTGGTCACCAGGACACTAGTGTCATCAGCAAAAAGAACTGTACTTGCAATGTCCTCTATATAAAGTGAGAGGTCATTTATATAGATAAGAAATAATAAAGGCCCTAACACGGAACCTTGGGGTACTCCATGAGTTACTATTTTCCAGTTCGAAGTTTGTTTTTCATAACCAATATCACTGACAGCTACTTCAACACTCTGTTTTCTTTCATTTAGATATGATACAAACCATCTTAAATTTTCATTTTTTAGCCCATAGAATTCCAGTTTTGCTATAAGAATGTCATGATTAACACAATCAAAAGCCTTTGCTAGATCACAAAAAATTCCACCTTCTTGTCTTTTATCATTTAAGGCAGTCAACACTTCATGTGTAAGCTTGTAAGTTGCATTATTAGTCGATATTCCCTTTCTGAATCCAAACTGATCACTGACAAGTATGTTGTTACATTCAAGGTGTTTATACAGTCTGGTGAACATTACTTTTTCAAGAACTTTTGATACATTGCAATTGTAGTATTACATGTTCTGGTTTACTTTGCTTCCAGATTGATTGTTTATATTAAGCGAAGTATTGAAATTATTGTGTTTTCAGATTGTGTTCACACGGTCACTATAGTCTTTTAGAATTAATTTACTTATTTAGTTATTCAGCACTCTCTAGATTGGTTCTGTTGACATATTCACTAAAGTCACTTAGATATTGTCCCACAAGTGCTGGTTTATGTACTGGCCACTTGCCTCCTTTCTTGTTTATTCGCATCCTTAGTTCTTCCCTTTGATCCTTCCATTTGATGCACTCATACAGGATGTGATCTGTAGTTTGGTCTCACCTGTTACAACTGCATGTAGCATCATTATTTATTTTGAATCTCTTGTGATAGGCTTTCAGCATACCATGTCCATTTAAAATGGTAGTGAGGTTTTATCTCTTGTTCTTTTGATGTGTTTTGTCATTCTGTTTCCCATTTTTTGGTGTCTCTTCTCGTATTTTTTCCGAATGACACTTTTTGAGATTCTATTGCATCTTTCTATGCTATCATTTGTTTTTGTTCGTTTATCTGCAATTTAATTTGCTTCTATTCCTGTGTGGGCTTCTACCTATCCTATTCTTATCATCCATTCTTTTTTATTTAATTGTTGTAGTTTTTCTCATACAGCTTCTATCAGTTGGTTATGATATTTAGTACTGCGTAATGACTGCAGTGTAATTTTGCTGTTTGTATATATTGCTGCTGTTTTCAGATCAGTTTGTGCTATTCAGGTATACAGGAGGAGTTAATACTACACCAATCACTGCAATGCAAATAAGCAGAGAAAATCCACCCATATCCGGTGAAAGAGAAAAAAAAGCTCTTATTAATGCAAAACTACATAGACTCCCTTTTAACATATACTGGAATAAACCAAAATTAAACAAAAAGTATCTCAAAGCTCAAGAAAATTATATCCAAAATGTAAATAATACCTAATACACCATTAAATAATAAAGTTTGGGACAGGAATTTGTGAGTATTCGTCGTTAATTTCTCTTCATCTTAATCCACACGTTCGGGCGCAATTTGGTGCGGGATTTTTATATTTGAGATGGGATGCACGTTGACTTTTCGAAGATCCAATTCGAGAAACCAGAAATAACAAATTCGTTGTATTTTGATTTGTTTCTTGATGATTGTACTTGGTTAACTAAGAGTCATGATATTCTTGGTTTTAAGGCGTGGTTCGGAATAGTTTAGGAGAAGTCAAATTTTGTAACTACTTAATTGTATTATTTAGATTACATTTTGCTTGAACTTCCTTTCCCAGTCACTTCCAACATATCGATATATTCTTACTTTGTTGTATTTAAACAGATGCAAAATATTATTTAAATGTTCTTGATCTTGTACCACTATTCATCACACTCACCATTACAAAACATCTCTACAAAGATTGTTGATTTTTCGTAACTATCGTTACTCCTCTCTTAATTTTGTGATTGGCCGATTTGATTCCACGTCACAACATTACGTCATAGAATTACTACTACGGCCAATCACGAAATTACATATAATTTTAATTATTTAAATTACCAAATATATTTATATATCATTTTTTTATAAATCTATAAACCTTTCATACCTCCTCCAAACATAACCCAAATATACTGTTACAAGTTTAAAAAACACAGCTGCCAACATGCTCATTGCATCAACTTACCCTATTAACTACTAGACGAGCAACCAATCGGTGTCCTGCGGTGTTCTATTGCATTCCCCCTAAGTGATGTGTGAGGAGTTGTTTCCTTTTAACGTCAAGTCATATCGGACGATAAATGAAATGGGTGATACAATGCTCAAATTAGCCCAGGGTCCATAGAGCTTAGAGTTACTTGACATTCACCTTTAAGGATAAGGGAAAACCCCGAAAAAAAACGTTATCCAGAAAACTAACGCTGACCGAGATTACAACTTGGGACCTCTTGAAAGTCAGGCAGACAAGCTACCATCTACGCTAACGAGGCGAGCTCTGTGAGGAGTCCCCAACCTAACCAATCTCTAATGAATACATTCCGCACTAACACAAAAATTCATATTTTGCAAAAACTGGTCCATAAGGAAGGCAGAGAGTAATGTGCGAGGGCTGTCCAATAAGGAATGATCTTAAATTCTTTACGGTTATAATTTTTCGCACTAAAATTCAAACTTATTGTATTCTGTTAGTTTAATGTGAAACAAACACACCGTAGTAGTTCCATTGTTGTAACTCCTGGTTGCCGCCTGTGAGAACTAGACAAGTTCAGACATGTTCAGTATCGCCTACCGCTGCAATAGAGGTGACACATGAAGAACAATATGCAACTTTAAAATTCTGCTTTCGTCTCAACAAATCTTCAGTTGAGGCCTATACAATGTTACAGGAGGCCTATGGAGAGTCTGTTCTTTCCTACAGCACAGCTCGAAGGTGGTTTAAAATGCTTAAAGAGGGGAGACAATCAATTTCAAAGGAAGGTGGAAACGGTGCACCAGTTACTGCTCTTACGGAAGAAAACAACAACACTGCTGCTGCCATTGTGAGAGAGGACCGACAAATTACCTTAAGATCACTTTCTGAAATACTGAACATTTCATTGTGTGCCACCCACACGTTTGTGACAGGAACATTACACATGAGAATTGTTTGTGCGCGATGGCTTCCAGGACTGTTAATTCCCGAATAAAAGGACATTCGCATGCAGGTCTGCATACAGTTAAAGTTGATGTTAGAGGAACATCCGGAGTTCCTTTCAAGCGAAATCTCTGCCGATGAAACTTGGCTACATCATTTTGATCCTGAGAGCAAACAGCAAAGCTCATTGTGGAAATCTCCTTCATGTCCAACCCCCATAAAAGCTAATGTGGTTGCTTCTGCTGGGAAAGATATGGTTATCTCATTCTTTGATATTCATGGAACGGTTTATCAGCATGTTGTACCTGCACACACATCAGTAACTGGACAATACTACAGGGATATCTTGAACACATTGTAAGTCTATATCAGCCACAAAAGAACACATTTCCGTGAAGCAGTCTAGATGCTGCATCACGATAGTGTGCGGCCGCATATTGCCAATGTTTTTGCTCAATATCTTGCAAAAATCAACTTGAAGGGCATCGCTCACCCACCCTATAGTCCGGATTTAGCTCCATGTGACTCTTTTCTATTCCCTAACTTAATGAAGCGCCTTCGTGGGAGGCATTATCCATCATCAGAAGCAGTGGTGAAGGCTGCGGAGGCGATTTTGAAGGGTCTCACAAAAATTGTTTCCAGCATGTCTTTGAAGACTGACAGAAACACTGGGACAAGTGCATCGCATTCAGGGGAAGACATCAAAATTATGAGGATGTGTAAATTTACGTTGTTAAATGAAAATTGTGATCATTCTTTATGTATCAGCCGTCATATTTTACATGACCGTAAAGCCCCCATATTTTTAGCCCAATTAGTTTTCCTAATTCAAATAAATAAAGCAGTATTACACTATAACAATGTATCACGTCGTAAGCGATGTAATGTATGGCATTTTGGGAGGGTATGTATGCTTGTACGTATATTTGTAATTATTCAGAACGGAAACCTAAACGTATGACATAACGTGATAAAACCATTACTTTGAATAAGCCAACGTGTTTGTTAAAAACAAACGAGACCAAACAAAACACTTCCTGGAAATGAATTATTCTTTCACACTGGCTTTGAGTAAGCTATATTGTAAAAAGGTAGAGTCAGACTGAAAAATTCAATACCATAGCCCGGATTTGAACCAAGGATCTTCTGGTCTCCCTCCAGCCGCTCTAACCATTGAGCTACAATGCCCAATGTGCCGATATGCTGCAATAGGATACGTGCCAGAAGATCCGTGGTTCAAATCTCGGCTATGACATTGAACTTTTTAGTCTGACTCTACCTTCTCAACACACTTCCTACCTGCCTGGCAGAACGTGTCTGATCACATTATATATTTATTTATGAATGGTTTTGTAAGCTCTACTATAGATAGTTCAAAGTAGAATTATTCAGAATTATTCATCCATTCAGAATGGATGAATTCCAAGAGACAGATCATTAGAAAGCATTAAATAAGTAAGTTATGTGAAAACTATGAATTTGGCACAATTCCTCAAACCTTCTTCTCCAATCCCCTGCAGTAGAAACCTCCTAAGTCAACAGGTGGCAGCACTGCATCCTCTTGCAAAATGGCTGACATTGGCATTCGCATTAGAGAGCGTTCTGTGATTGAGTTTTTGACTGCAGAAGGTGAAACGCCAATTCGCATTCACGAAAGGCTAAAAAACATGTAAGGTGATGCAAATGTGCATGTCAGCACTGTTAGACGATGGGTTCGTCGCTGTAACGAAGCTGAAGGGCAAACACCATTGGCAGATGAAAAGCGAAGCGTCAGGCTGGTGACTGCAGTAACTCCATGCAACATTCAGCGAGTCGATGACATCCTTCGTGGTGATCGCCGGGTAACAACAGGTGAATTGTATCGCCTTACCTCCCTCAGTAAAGGCAGTGTGATGACGATTATTCAACAGCTGGGTTACACAAAAGTTTGTTCACGTTGGGTACCAAGAATGATTACCACCCAAAGCAAAGAAACAAGGGAAAAAATAGCCTCCGAACACTTGCAGCGCTTTAATTTCGAGGGAGAGTAGTTTCTGGAAAAAATTATTACTGGAGACGAAACGTGGGTTCGTACTTTGAACCTGAATCAAGGCGGCAGTCACTGGAATGGCATCACACAACGTCACCGGCAAGATAAAAAAAATCAAAACTCAGCGGTCGTCAGGTAAAGTTATGCCGACAGTGTTTTGGGATGCAGATGGTGTGCGTTTGATTGATTTTTCTGAGCAGTGATACACAATAAATTCTGTACAATACGTCAGAACGCTCAAAAAGCTGAAAGCACGTCTTCGCCGAGTTCGACCAAAAAAACTATGGCGGATGTTTGGCCGAGCCGTGGCTCAGTGCTTTTTCCCGCTTGGATCTCACCAAGGCGGCCCGGTTTCGATCCCACATGACAGCAAAATGAGATTTGTGGAGGACAACACGGCCATCGGTCGGGTTTTCTCCGGGACCTCCAGTTTCCCCCGCCAACTCATTCCACCGGTGCTGAATCTTCATTTTGTGTATTATCAGTGTCACCACCTGCGGTGCCTTATGTAGTAAAAGCGGGCGTTTAACACTACACACAGGTTGGATGTTCTTTTGCATGACAGTGCAAGACCACACACCAGCCGTTACACCCCTGCAGTAATTGGGAGATTGGGATGGCAAGTCTTACCTCACCCCCCCATACAGCCCTGACCTGGCACCATCAGACTTCCACCTGTTCGGGCCAATAAAAGAAGCCCATCGTGGTATTCATTTTGAAGATGAGGAGGCTGTGAAAGCGTCCGTGCGTCAATGTCTTAGGGAGCAAAACCGTGTGTTTTACCACACTGGAATACATGCCCTAGTTAAATGGTGAACCAAAACTGTGGAAAAGGACGGAAATTATATTGAATAGTGACAAATTAATCCTCAATGTTGTAGTTTTCAAGTTATGTAAATTGGATTCAATTTTCTTGTCAATTAAAAGAGAGAAAAAATAGGAGGCATTACTTTTTGACCCACTCTCTTAGATGCAATTGTAATATCGAAGGAACCAAACATTAGCTCAATCTTTTGTAGGTATGTCATCGCTATAAAATGGTTTAGAAATTCAACATTTCTTACAAGACCAGGGGAGCAAAACTAATGCACATCAGCTTTCAATTTGAGAATACTTTGAAAGCATTTAACTCCACAGAAATGTGTTTGTCCAAAACTGTGTATTGTAATAAGACAAATATTTGATGTGTGGTAAAATATGATCTATGCCTCACCGTTTTTCAGGAATACGGTACAATCTCTCTGTACGTGGGGGTGAAAGTAAAAATCAAAGTATGTTGGCAGAGTGAATCTACATTTTCTTGTGTGTCGCAGTACATGAGTGGAGTTCTTCCAGAAACCCGTTCCGAGGTGTAGAAGCTGTCACACGAATGTTTACGATTACTGCTGGAGCCGCGCTTTTATTGACGATTTTATGACTTTCTTCACGAACAGAAATGCGCAAGGTAGTTACTTGAAATAGACCAAATTTGCTTCTTGCTCCTTTCTTTTTCCTTTCCGCTTTTTGATGTTGCGGAGATGTCAGGCGGAATATAAGATGCGAGGGAAGGCATTCTTGCTTGTTTCTTCCACATACTACATTTACATACGAAAATATATCAGATAGAGGCAATCCATGACGTTCATGTGCCTTGATCCTTGTATAATAGCTTTATTAAATAGCAGAAAAGATGTTAACAATAGTGTTATACAGTCAAATAGTTAGCTTTCTGTTTAGAAATTTTATTTCAAATAGTTAGCCTTCATTTTTAGGAATTTTAAACGAATTGGAGTACTGAGAAACCCCACAATTCCGAAAAACTAAATTTTTCAGGACATACAAAAAACATTCCAGGTCTTAAAATTATGCTTAAAGTCAGTTTTATCCTCATTTTTTGTTGAAATGAATGTAGAGGGAAGTATGCCATTGCATTTTAGACATTCTTGATCCATTTTCTTGAAGTTAGATAAACATTTATCTAGTGAACATATGGGCTTTCTCAATATTTCGTAATAAATATGCATGAATAATTACTGAAACCATATTTTATTGGTGACAAGGACAAACAACACCAACTCCAATACTCAGACCAAAATACGAGAATCGATTGTAGGAAAAATGGCGGCGCTCGTGGCCCAGCTTGTTATGTTGTGGTTATATCTACAGAGTAAAGTGTGTGTTTGTTTACTTTGGGTGTTTGAAGAATTAATGTAATTCATATATATTAGTTTATAGTTAAGTATTTAACATAAAGTGATAACGTTTACCTAAATATATACTGTGAGGTATTGTCGAAATGCGTCGTTGTTGTGTTCCCAGCTGCAATCTAATTATGGTAGTGCACCTCACACGACATTTAAATTTGCGAAGGAAAAATCGTAATGGGATAAGTGGATCAGGATCATACATCGTAAAGATTTTAAAGTAGGTGACAAAACTGCAGTTTGTATTCATCATTTGGAACAGTGCTTTGAGGTTAAGGAAGACATATTTCCCGTAAATGATGGTGAACCAATTCGTGCCCTTCGAAAAGTACAAAAATTAATAGATGATGCCTACCCCACGATTTTTAAGAATCAGCCATCTTATCACACATTAAAGCTCAACCAGAAAATACGAAATCCTGAAGAGTGCATCCAAGACATTTTACAGAGTGTGAAGATAATTTTAATATTTGGTGTGCACAAGATGTTATTGGCAGTTTTGAGTCCTTAAAAACCGAAGTGGTGAGGAGATTTTAACCCATTGATAGGCATTATTAAAGACGATTAGTTACGTTCTTTTAAATAACATTCAAGATCCCAGCTTCACTGATGTTCCTTCACTTAATAAGTTTCAAAGTATTTCATAACCTAGAAGGAATATTATGAGCCTATCAGTGGAAAATTTTAAATGAATCTCGCAGTGTGAGGGAACTTGACACCTTCAAACGTGACAATTGGAGTAAACTGGACAATCTGGTGAGTTCTCTTAAATATTATAGTATAAGCAGTATGTCCTTGCCAGAAAAGGTTACCATGTAAACAATGTAAAAGAAACTTTAGTACTTGCTACAGACGATAGGATGATACTGTCCAATAAGATAAAGTTTGTTGTGTTTAATGCTTATGAGTTGTCATGCCTTATAAATTAAATTTTGATTGGAAGTATAAGGTGGAAAATGCATAGTACTGGTCGTGCTACTATATAATGTTATAAGCTCTTAGAAATTGTCATGATGCTCTTTATTTATGTTATTACACATTTTAGTTGAAAGTATAAAGTGATAAATGCTTAGGAGTTACCTCGCTGCTCCGTAATATGGATTATATTATGTCCATTGTGTATAGTTTCCTATTCTGCTTAACCAGAGTCGCTGGGCTTCGACGGGCGCCATCTTGGAATCTGTATTATGGTCTGAGTATTGGAGTTGGTGTTGGGACAAAACTAGCTGGCCACGTAGCTCAGTCGGTAGAGCGCCTGCCTGCCGTGCTAGGGGTTCCAGGTCTGATTCCCGGCGGTGGGGGTGGGGAGTTTTCTCCGACCAAGATAATTCCCCATCTTCCCCAGAGTCTGGAAGTATGAATGACACTGTGAATGTGTGCGTGATCTAATGATTAAAAACCAAAAGATAACGAGTTAACACCTTCAGTATGTTCCAAAGGAGAACGGCCGCCGATATGACCACAGCAGTTAAAGGTGGGATATAAATGGAACAAGAAAAAAGAAAGGACAAAACTGAAAGAAACTGTGCCAAACAGAACTCTTTGGCATTATACGACAGTGAGTGAAATGAAAATCTTAAATATATTTTTTAAATATTATTTATTGTACAGAAGTGGTAAAAAGCTGTATCACATTTCAAAATAATCTCCTCCACGCTCAATGCAAGTCCTCCAGTGCTTACAAAGTGCATAAATGCCTTTAGAAAACAATTCTTTTGGTAGTTCGCGGAAATACTCATGCACCGCGTGGCGTACCTCTTCATCGGAACGGAACTTCTTTCCTCCCATTGCGTCTTTGAGTGTTCCAAACATATGGAAATCACTTGGGGCAAGGTCTGATGAAAATTTTGTATGAGAAAGACACTCAAAGTGCAGGTATGTGATTGTGGCAACTGTTGTACGAGCAGTGTGGAGCCTTGCATTGTCATGTTGTAAAAGGACACCTGCTGACAGCAATCCACGTCGCTCTGGTTTGATTGCAGGCTACAGATGATTTTTAGGAGATCTGTGTATGATGCACTGGTGACAGTGTTGCCTCTAGGCGTATAATGCTCCAAAATGACGCCTTTTTCATCCCCAAAGAGAGTCAGCATAACCTTTCCTGCTGATCGTTCTGTTCAAAACTTCTTTGGTTTTGGAGATGAGGGATGGCGCCATTCCTTGCTTGCTCTCTTCGTTTCCGGTTGGTGGAAGTGAACCCAGGTTTCTTCCGCATTAACGGTTCTTGCAAGAAAGCCATCACCTTCCCGTTCAAAGTGCCGAAGAAGTCCCTCACAAGCATCAACACGTCGTTCTGTCATTTCAGGAGTCAGCTGCCGTGGCACCCATCTTGCAGACACTTTGTAAAACTGGAGCACATAATGCACAATGTGGTGTGCTGACCCATGACTAATCTGTAAACATGCTGCAGTGGCATTCATGTCACTCGGCGGTTTTCCTTCACTATGGCTTCAACTGCTGCGATGTTCTGTGGAGTCACAACTTATGCCTGACCTAGACGAGGAGCATCTTCCATTGTGGTCACTCCCCTCCCCGGGAGGGGATTCATCCCCTTCAGCTGCCGTGGTGTGGGCGCTGCGGACCCTTAGCACTCGTGGTACCTCTGAAGTTACTAGAGGAACCTCGGGCCGAACATCTGAGCCCCTCCTTCGGGAGTTGTTCGGATTGGGATGGTCTCGAGGTGGAGTGGTTCCCGATACCCGTGGGAATCGGGTACGTCTTCGGACGGGGTTGAGGGAAGTCATTAATTCTCCCGGGTATTAGCCTGCAATGCTAGTAGAAGGTGTGCTAGATCACCAGGCGACCCCACCGAGGTCATATCGGTAGCCTTCACCTTTGGTGTTGGCGCGCGTAAGTGACGTATCCACTTCCATCCCGTCTTGTGTCCTAGGACCAGATGGGGGGGGGCTTGTTTGTAACCCAGGTCTTGCCCTATGGAAAGCCCCACGGAGGATACCGAGCGCCCTTTGGGACAGCTCGGATAACTCCCTGGTTGAAAGAGACCCGGGTCTTGTTCCTACGGGCTCAAGACTAATGGGAGTAGAACCTCTGGACTCAAGTCATGTGTGGCCACACCATTTGCGAACTTCCTACTCCATTCGTAGACTTGCTGCTATAACAAACATGTATCACTGTATTGAACCTTCATTCGTCGATGAATTTCAATAGGTTACACACCTTCTCTACGCAAAAACCGAATAACATAACGCTGTTCTACCCTGCTGCAAGCCGCAAATGGGGCGGCCATCTTTATACTGATACTGCGATAGTATGTGTACATCTTCACTATGCTGCCACCTAAAAGCCATTCTGCGCGTGTTTCTAGCACGCTTACCAACTTACAGAATAGCGACACGAAATTTCGTTTTATTATTACAAATTTAAGGTTTCATTTGTCTCATCCTCATAATTTTTCACAAGGTTCATTTTTGACACATGGCCAACTGTATATGTCGTCGTAGAAACTCTGAATGACTTCATTTTTTGTTAAGAATGACACAATCGTCTTATGTCTTGCATTTGCTTCTCATTTATAGGCTCATTATCTTGATAAGCCTGACCTATAGGTAGGAGGCGGATTTTTTCCTATTTGCCTATTTGATTCCTTAAATTCAGAAACGTAAGCTTTTAAGGTATAAGCACGTCTCCTACAATTATTATCCCAATTTCTTAGTTTTATAGTGCCTATAACTGCCTATTCTGCTTATTAGTGCCTAAAACTGCCTTATTTTAACCAACTTCTGCTTGTAATTTGTGACAACAGCTTTTGCATTTGTTGGTTTTAACGTGAAGTTTTCGGGGAAGAGAAATTTCTTACTGCTGCACATTGGATATACAAAAAAGGGATTTATTAAGGAGACACATCTGTGGAAATTCGCTTACAACAATACCAAATTTAGTTTTTTGCCTTAAAATTAATATAGACTTACTTCAAGGCACTACAGAAAACGTCATATGACTACTTAAATAACCCTACACCTGTATCGCAGCTGATATGACGTAATTTTAACCTCAGATGTCTCAGATTCCATATTTTCTGCATTTTCCTAACCTCAAAATGTTCCACAGGATGCAGTTTTCTATTAACCTGTATGAAATTCTAAACATATCTCTAAGTGTAACCGAATATTAATTGTACCCAGTTACATTTGTTGTGATTTTGTAATTTGTATGCAGAGGATTATAATGCTTACTTCTTACTGAAAACGCTTAGGAAAATAAAAATTGTTAAATAGGTATGATTATTTTTTCCCTTCGTTGATATGACGAAAACAAATATTTCACATTGGTACAGGAAGTTAATATGTTCACATAGGTGCAGAAGCTTATACCACAAGCATTAGTTTTTAAAATTACCATATGTGGGACATTTTGAAAGTCGCCTGTAATTCAGACATAAACAGATAATTCCCCAGACACTGTTGTAATTAGAAAGCTGCAACTTGATATTATTCCATTCTTGTTAGATCTCAAAAATAAATGGTATACATTTGAAGCAAATCTAACAAAAGCTTCAGATATTTGAATTTTCCCCCTTAGCTCCCTCCCCCAAACCCATGTTTTTGTTTTTTTGACATATTCAATTACTCCCACCTTTCTGCACATTGTGGTTCTTACTTAGTGATATGGGTTTATATATATTTTAACAAACTACCCGATGGCATTAAAAGTATAACATTGAAAAAAAGGTTTAAACTGACTGTAAAATCATTTTTAAGAGAAGGTTGCTATTATTCAGTGGAAGAATACTTAAAACATGATCAACATATCAATGCTTCCTAAAATGATGTTTGTGAATAAATACCTGTGCAACTTCGGAGGTGATACTTGTAATATTCAGAAAAGCTGTAAAAAATCCTACTAATAGTAATGTCACAGACAACAGATGAGTTTCTAAGAAGTAAAATTAAATAATAAAGTAAATATTGTTTTTTTTTGGTAAAAATTACGTCTCTTACAGCCTAGTTCTTAAAAATGTAATACATTAAACTATTATGTGACCTAAGTTGCATTATTCTTAATTACTATTTGTATTATTATTCTGTTAATTACTACTGAATTACTTTAATCACTGTTGTATTATTTAACTACTATTGTATTATCTAATTACTATTGTATAATTCATAATTGTATTACTCATAAGAAATGTATTATTCTTATGGGTACAAATTTGACGAAGCCATGAATATTGTATATTCCTAAGCTGAATAAAACTATCTATCTAATTATACGACAAAATGAGCTATTTTAACTTGTGTTGGAGCCATTTATGACATTTGCTGTAAACGCAGACCATTTCGTCTACGAAACCGTTTACCGAATTTGTTGCAGCATATGTTACGGTGATTGTCATTTTGTTATAGCGCATTTATAGTGCATTTTGAGAGCCATTTTATTAAAATTGTGTATTTCTAAGTGTTTACTAAGAAAATTTTAGCGCCTATTTAAGTGCCTATTTTGAACATTTTAGTGTCTCTTTGCCTGCCTATTTCACACTGTTTTAGTGCCTATAAATCCGCTCTCTACGTATAGATCTTGGTAGAATTACAAATGGTTCAGCCAGTTGGAGATTGTGGAATATTAGAATGTTTCGGTACAACGGTTGAATACCAAAACAGAAAATACCAGAACTTAAGGGATTTCTCCACATTATTATTGGCCTATAAGTGTAAAGAAAACATAGAAAAATAGAAAACTCTATTTTGAAACAATGGACATTTGCTGTTTCTCAATATTCCTCTTCAAATGTTTCGTACTTAAATTTTAGGTTTCACTTCTACTGACAAATGAGCTCTGAAAGAGTTAACTTCTTGGTTAAACAGAAAAATATATTGCCAAAGTATGGATTTCATCAACGAATTATATGCTCAAAATGACGACCACCGACAGTATTTGAGAGGTTTTAAATAGTGAATACCTACATAGATTATGAAGCGTTCATTTACGCCAAACATTACGAGAAATTACAGGCTACGGAGTGTCTCAACTTTTGAATGTTAAGAAACATTTCCTCGACCATTACAATGGACCAGTTGGCAGAGCTGTGGCTCCATCTTATTGAGAACAATAACGATCTGTTTCTCTAAAATTATCAACATTACAGCAGACTGTTGCTTGTGAACTATAATGAGGTCGTATAAATAGCTATTGTCGATTTGAATCACTCCAACAGCGAAAACGTATATAAAAATGAACATCGTCATCATTAACTGCACCATATCATCGTTAAAGTGGCTCAGAAAGTGATTCGATCAGCCCTACACAATCTTTTAACGCTTCAACCACAACAATTTGGTATGAATGTACACTTTAATTTTTGTTGTACCATTATCCTAAAACTTCCCCGCGATAACTGTAAGGTAGCAGCGTGTTGAGCGACTAATTTGTGTTTCAAATGGGATAATGTTTGTCCTTGAGCGCTGCTAGGTGCTCAACCAATCGGAGTCCTCCGGTGTTGTCATATTGCATTCCCCCTATGTGGTGTGTGATGAGCGCCAAGCTAATCAATCTCTAATAAATACTATTCGCGCTAAGCAAAAATTCAGATTTTGTAAAAACTGATCTTCGGGAAGGAGAGTAAATTATTTTGCATAACCGTCAAAGCCCCATATTTTTAACTCAGTTTTCCTAATACAAATAAACAAAGTAGATGCCATAATATTTTAACAATGCATTTGAACGTAAGCACTGTAATGAATATCATTATTGGTTGGCATGTATGCGTGAACGTATATTTGAAATTGCTCAGAACTGAAACGTCAATATTTGACATGACGTGGTAAAAGAAATATGTACTTTGAGTAAGCCAAGATGTTTGTTAAATTCGATGAGAGGAAACGACACACTTCTTGTTAGTCTGGCAGAACGTGTCTGGTCACATTATATCTTTGTTTATGAATGGTTCGTATTCTCTATTTACTCCAGACTTCAAAACAGTATTATTCAGTTACTCTTCCCCATGAAAAAGTGTATCAGTTGGATTAATGAGACGCCATCCATCTCCCCCCTCCCTCCTTACTACTGCAAAGAACAATCCAATAGAGTTAATGTGGGTTCAAATTATGTTGCAAACAGAAATAATATTTTTAAACTGACTGATGTTGAATGACTTATGCACGAAGAAATTGACAAGGAACACAACAAGACTGGGGAAACTGCGTGAGACATCAGATAGACTACAAGAACACGACTTTAGGAAAGAAATAGCACGCAATGAGAATTTGGAACCTATGATCATATATTTGCAGTACTCAGACGATGAAGACAATGACAATGACGTACTATCTCTTAACGTAAGTAACATTCATAGCTATACGGATGCACCGCTGGTATTTTCGTTGGATTACAAAAAATAAGTAATTCATAAACTATAATTTATTTAAACTAAATATTTAATACGAGGGCCGTTCAGAAAGTAACCTCCGATCGGTCACAGTGCGAGTAGTGGGGGGAGTAGCGACGCCATCTGTGCATTCACGCACTCAGCAGGTCAGTCGGTATCAAGCCGTGGTCGAGTGAACGTTGTATCTGCGCTAGTTTAGTGTTTGTGGCCGTTTAAAATGTGTGATGCAATAGAAAACCCCGCCAAATGTGAAGTGCGTGTGAAACACTAAAAGAATTATGACGGGCTATACAGAACAAACGCCGTGGTATGCTGACTTCCGGTATCGTTTTTTGCACGATAACGCCCGTCCTCACTCTGCTCGCAGAACAACAGCCCTTCTTGAGTCCTTCAAATGGGACTTTGTCAACCATCCAACTTACAGCCCAGATCTGGCGCCAAGCTATTATCACCTCTTCATACATATGAAGAAATGGCTCGGGTCCCAGCGGTTTGATGACGACGAAGAGCTCAAAGATGCGGTCACAGGCTGGCTCCAGGCACAAGCGGGTGATTTTTATGCAGAAGGAATTTAAAAGCTTGTGAACAGATACGATAAGTGCCTCAATCGTTATGGAGACTATGTAGAAAAATAGTGCAAAGATGTAGTTGTAAGATGTATATATTAGAATATTTTTATTTAACTTGGTGAATTTTTTGCAATCAACCGGATGTTACTTTCTCTACGGCCCTCGTACATTTACGTAATATACGAATTGTGATACGTATTGTTTAATTGATACGATTGTTTCAATTGTGATTTGAACAACTGCATTATTATAAAACTTTGCAAAATTCAGTTCGCGTTCTCTTACGTCTAGCGCCACGAACACTCCCAAGTGTGTGAGAGAGAGGGAAATATAAAATGAGTGGGGATAACGAGGTAACACCGGTGAAGGCTCTAACGCATCTGATTGGCAACAGGCGAGAACTCTTCCCATTTGAAACTCGTAAGAGCAGTCCTTATTTCTTGCCTGTTTTCTGGTGTTCTCAGGGTGTCTATGGGACCTGGTCGTCACTGCAGAAGCTTTTGCTTAGATATTCTGTACCTTAACTTAAAAATGTTCCTGCAATAAAAGTCGCCATGACGGGGTACGAAATAATAGTTGTGTAATGACAACTGAGTCATCACATAGGTTTCCACCACAAAAGCCGATGTTCAGCATTCCATTCCACCGTTTTACAACAATAGCAAACCTTGGTGTTGCTCGTGATATCTCATGCATTCATTTATTTATCATATTTACGAACTTATTTAAACTTGAAGATCGGCAGGTTCCTGCAACCCACCCTGTATAATATTTTAACGGTATTCTTTAGAGCATTTTTGGTTAACGTTCATATAAACGATGGTTTTGAGAGAATTTTGTAGAGGTTCTGCGGGTATATAAGTTACGATATACTTAAATAAGACGTTTACATTGGTTCTCTTTTTTATTTTGAGTCCTGATATCAACATAAACACACAAAGAGACACAGTTACCCTTTGAACTCACGTTTTTTAATTTCTGTTCCGTCTTCTTCTTCATCTCCTTCCTTCCAGACAATCTAAATATGTGCTTCTATTGAAATGTCGATGCCATATATTTTGTGGCACAAATCAAGATACAGAGAGTGAAGCAGTTTTTCACATTATTTTTGTATTTAGTCTGTTGATTTACCGTTATGAATACGGAGATAGCCCGGAGGTGGTGGTTGTGCCATAATATCCAGGGCTGAACCATAAAAACAACGGAGGTTATGTGCATGCTTGTGGTGACATTGTCGGCATACTCTGGCGGAACGTTCTCCATGGCGGACCTTTGTGTGTTACGCAAAACACCTCAAGGCTGTGCACCCGGAATCGATATCCTTGTTAAGGACTTTGCCTTTGCTACCGAGTGTACCGTTTGTAATTTGTCTTAGCCAGCTGCTTGGTTACATAGCCAGCGGTCAGTTTCTGCTTTTACAGAAGTATCATATTTATTTAGAAATGATAATATCGGAGCTGGAGTAAAATCCCTGTCCATTAGGAAAACATATTTATTGATAAATATTAAAAGCAGCAGCATTATTAACAGTGAAGTATTCTTCATATTTAAGTTTGAATTTATGAGTCACTATGTTTACACTCAGTCTTCACTTACTTGTTGTTGTATAATTGAAACGTTTTCAAGATCATTCGATCTCAGCCTCAGCTGTTTGGTGACTAAATGAACCTCCCTCTTCTTCCACTACTACGGAGCTCCGATCACTCTGCCATCTGGTGTTAGGGGCACTAAGTTTTAATACTTCATTTAATGCCGGGATTTCAAAATTTATAACTTTATCACGGTTTTTGTTTATGAATATTTTTTCCCAAATATCCAATTCTATGGGTATACTTAAAGATTTTAACAGTTTAATGTTGTGGCCAATTTTGTGGTTTTCTGTCCAAAAATGGTGTGACACTGCAGATTTTTCTGTTTGTTTCAACTTAATGTTTCTCTGGTGTTCTTTTTGCCTGGTTAACAAGTTTCTCTTAGTTTTACCTATGTAGCTTTTTTCACAGGTTTCACAATTAATTTGATAAATTCCCGATTTCAAATTTTTGGGAATTGTATTTTTCAGTGGTTTATTTAGCAGGTTCCTCAGACTGAATTTGTTTTGGGGTGCTAGTTTTAAATTTAGTCTTTTGAAGTTTCATTCAAATTTTCTAAAAGCCCATGGATGGTAGGTGAATTTTCTATATTGCCAATTTGTGTTATTAAGTGGTGTGAGAGTGGTATTTTTTGATCTTATCTTCAGTTTTTCTTTCCTCTTCATCATGTTCCTTATGATGCTAAATAAACCACTGAAAAATACAATCCCCAACAATTTGAAATCAGGAATTTATCGGATTAATTGTGAAACCTGTGAAAAAAGCTACATAGGAAAAACTAAGAGAAACTTGTTAACCAGGCTAAAAGAACACCAGAGGAACATTAAGTTGAAACAAACAGAAAAATCTTCAGTTTCACACCATTTTTGGACAGAAAACCACAACATTGGCCACAACATTAAACTGTTAAAATCTTTAAGTACACCCATAGAATTGGATATTTGGGAAAAAATATTCATAAACAGAAACCGTGATAAAGTTATAAATTTTGAAATCCTGGCATTAAATGAAGTATTAAAACTTAGTGCCCCTAACACCAGATGGCAGAGTGATCGGAGCTCCGCAGTAGTGGAAGAAGAGGAAGGTTCATTTAGTCACCAAACAGCTGAGGATGAGATCGAATGATCTTGGAAACGTTTCAATTATACAACAAGTAAGTGAAGACTGAGTGTAAACATAGTGACTCATAAATCAAACTTAAATATTTATTGATACTTCGTCACACAAATGTCAGATTTATTGAGCTTATTTTAACAATTTTAAGCATGTTTGTATAGGGTGGGTCACCTATTACGTGTTTCAAATGGAAAGGCGTTAGTCCTTGAGCAACCAATCGGAGTCCTGCGGTGTTGTCATATTTATTTATTATCCAATTTTTTTATTCCTATTTCACCCAAGGGTGAATTAGGAATATAGTTTTACAAATTTATGAATATAATACAATTTACAGAAACATAACAAATTTGATATCAAGCTGACAAACAGTAAACATCAAGATATATCATTTAGCTTAAGAAATATTTTGTTTAAGAATGAAATATTGATAAGTTTTGTAATTCATCAGAATATGTGTAAGTTGTTTTGAGAAAGTGTAACCTAAGGACTGAAGCAATAATTCAAGTTCATATCTTTCAAAACAGAAAAGCGGGCAATCAAATAAAATGTAAGGGACATCTTGAAGAGTGAGTGAGTGAGTGAGTGAGTGAGTGAGTGAGTGAGTGAGTGAGTGAGTGAGTGAGTGAGTGAGTGAGTGAGTGAGTGAGTGAGTGAGTGAGTGAGTGTGTGGTGTTTTAGGGCCCGTCGACAACAAGGTCCTTTGGGCCCGAAGTCAACATTAAAACCTAAAAGCTACATTAATCAAGCTAAAAAGGTAAAATAAAATAAAAACATTCAACTATTAAAAGTACATAAAAACTCATCCCAGTCAAAATAATTTAAAAGCTCTAAAATTAATAAATATAAAATACAAGTCAGACTTGTTTATTAAAACCGATTTTAAAAACAAACCGCAGTGCCTTGTCCACGGCCACTGGGTCGTCCCCTAAAACACCGAGCAAGTTAGTCCCCAAGCCCAAAGACTGGCGAACGCGGGCGTACTGCGGGCAATCAAGCAATACATGCCGCACAGTAAGGCGTACTGCACACGGAGCACACACAGGGGCCGGTTCCCCTCTTAACAGGTGGCCATGAGTCGCTCGTGTGTGCCCAATTCTCAGCCGGGTGAGTATCACCTCGGCTCGCCGGTTATCCCTTCAGGAAGTTAGCCAGGGTTGTACGCTCTCCTTTATCGCCCGGAGTTGTGTGCCTTCCAAAGCTGTCCGGGATTGCTGCCAAGTAGATAGGAGTTGGCGACGGAAAAAACGTTGCACATCCTGGTATGGCACCGTAGTTATTAAACTCCGGGTCAAACGGCAAGCGGACTTAGCAGCCGCGTCCGCCTCCTCGTTCCCGGAAATACCCACATGGCCTGGGGGTCCAAGTAAAAACAAAATGGTATCCGCGACTGAGCATTTGCGAGATCTGGGCCTGTATTTTTAAAACAAGTTAGTGAGCGGCAGTGTGCTGTTGCAAGGCCTGAAGAGCACTTAGAGAGTCAGTGCAAACAATAAAAGTGCCAGGGGCTAACTTGC
Organism: Mantis religiosa; assembly: GCA_030765055.1. Taxonomy (NCBI): domain Eukaryota; kingdom Metazoa; phylum Arthropoda; class Insecta; order Mantodea; family Mantidae; genus Mantis; species Mantis religiosa. The sequence continues at coordinate 13,053,999 of CM060949.1, forward strand.
AAATAAAAAGGAGCAGTAAGTAGATGGCATGCAGCTCTGCTGAGAAGACCGAAGTGGAGTCCAGAAGTCGAAATTTATGAGCCTCACCGTTAATGAAGAACGCGCAACCCGTAGTGCTACCTAACTGAGAACCGTCTGTGAAGACCGGAACATAGGGTAACGGCCCAGTAGTTCGGCAAAAAGTTGTTGGAACACCGAATGTGGGTTAGCGAGTCTAGAGTTGCTGGAAAGAGCGAGATCGAACCGCGCAGGATTGAGCTGCCATGCAGGATAAGGGCAGATGGACCACCTCTCCACGCGAGGCATTCGGAGGCCATGCGAATGTAGGAGATCCCGAAATCTTATTCCCATGGGGCGTGTCCGAGAACCAGGGCGCATATACACGTCTTGAAGATGATTTCCACAAATACAATCACCTGTGGATTTGATTTTGAGTCGAAATAAGTAAGCTGAAAATTTGCTAAGTCCAGTTAAGAATTGAGTGAGAACTTATTTAGGATTAACGAATTTACATTTATGTCTGTCAGAAACTGTTGGGAAATATAAATTCTTAGTCAAAGCACCACAATCACTTTTAACCGGTATTCATTCCAGTCGTTGATGATAATCTCCTTTAATGTTTGCCTCCTTTAATGTTTGCCTCACATAAGAAATAGGGCATAGAGTTTAAGTCTCTGGAAGATCTGAAGTCGCAGCTCTCTTCGCTAGCTCATCTGCAGGTTCATTTCCGGCAATCCCTACGTGTCCTCTGACCCATTTAATACACAGATGAGAACTACATAATAATTTACTTCTTATTTCAGCTGCAATGTGAAGCAGAAACCTCAGGTTCCAAGAGGGAAAAGATTACTAGAAATTAATACAACAGTAGAGATCATAAATAAGCATAATGGAAATAAAAAGGGAATAAATTATATAAGAAATAAAGTTAAAAAGAATATTCGAAATAGCAATATAGTGTAAAGGAAGGAAAAATCGGACAGGAGTTGCTTCTGGGCACAGACACGAGGCAGGAAACAATAACAATGGAACAAATCCCTCGAAGGTCACCTAGACATTGAGACGGCAGTAAGGTATGCGAAGCTTAAGGGAAATTCAGCCAAGCATGATAGAATACCGTTATGACGCTGAGAGGTCATACAACCCAAAGGGGTGGAAAATATTACTGTCGCATAGGAAAGACAGACGGAAGGGACCAATAAGAGAAAATTAAAGAAACAAACCCTGCCAATAAAATGTAGAGTAAACCACGTGATAGGCGTAAAATAGTAAAGGAATAGAAAATGGGCGCTGATAGGCGAAAAAAGCTAGGATAGAAGCTGAGAATACGAAGGGGGAACGAGAGGCACTCTGGTACTTAATACGACGGGAAGAAGACGTGTTATTGGGAGAGAAGTAGGATCCGAAGTTGCAGTCCGAATTAGAGTTATGGTCTTGAAGACAGTGCAAATATAGGGAATAAAGGGAGTTCGCAAAGCAACGTAAAGAAACGTTAAGGGGAAAGGAAAATTAGGACGGCAACGAAAATGCTAGCAAGAGAGTAAAGAGAACCAAGGTTAAAGAAAAATAAAGGAATTGTGAGACGGTAAGCACGACTTTTCATAACCGAACCCTGAGAAAGAGATCCCAGCTCACCGACAATTAGACAAAACACCAACCTTTCCATCTCACCGTTAAACCCTTCGTACTCCATCCTTAACCAAGCACTCAAAAGGACAACGAACCGAAATGAACCCACACCAAATGCGACTGCTGTTTTTGGTATCTTTCAAAGCTGCAATTGCTGCTTGTGAGTCACTGTTGGTACATTGTAAGCTGTTGCACCATTTCACTGCTTCACGGATTGCTAATAATTCAGCTTGAAATACTGAACACTCCTTGGCAAGTCTGAACATGGAAGAATGGCATCCTATGGAGCGAGAGAATACCACAAACGCACATCCTACTTTAGCACTTTTACTAAGACCTTCAGCTATCCGAGAGCCATCTATGTAAATGGAGTACTGGTGCTATTCTGCTGCATAATCTTCAAGGAGACTAGAGACACCAGTGGCTGGATGAGAAGCTTGTTTAACTGGTTGTTCAAGTTGCAGTTGTGAAATATGTTGTGGCAAAGCTCGGCCATTTCTAATGTTGTTGATATTTGGCTTATATACACCAGTAAGAAAGATGGGTTCAGTATTAGCAATAATGAGCGCTGCTGGAGTGGAGATGGTGCCTTACCTCGGATGATTCTTAAGATGTATCCACGCTGTATCTATAATAATTTAGTTTGTGCCCATCTCTTCTGAAAAACACTTTGCAATGCTCCTGTTACATTGCATTCCCGCTAAGTGGTGTGTGAGGAGCGCCAACCTAATCAATCTGTAAGACAAAAATTCAGATTTTGACAATATTGGTCCAAGTGGACGGTAGAGAGTAATGTATCTAACATAACCATAAAAAACCCATTATTTTAGCTCAAGTAGTTTTTCTAATACAAATAAATTAACCACTATTATCTGTATTATACAATAAATTGCGACGTAAGCTCTGTATGAATGTCATTATTGGATGGCAAGCATGCGTGTACTTACATTTGTAATTACTCGGAACTGAAACGTAAATGTTTGACATGACGTGATAAAAGAATTACTCTGAATAAGCCAATTCGAGCCAATTCTACCAATCCTTCCAGTAGCTACGTTTCTAGTTGTGACTTAGGACTGTAAGTCCTTCATCCCCCTTAAAACCGTGGTTGCTGCAATATCTGATTTGGTTTACTTGGGAAAGGTTTAATCCTTTATAAGTTTTATACCAAACTTCATGATACATCGTATAATCAAGATATAGAACTCAATGTTGCCCATAGCCATTTGCCAACTGAAACACGAAATTCAGATGTACTTTCGCAACTGTGCATAAAAGTGACAGTTTCAATACTATGTATAAGTTTATAAGTTTGTTTCTGTCTTTTTTATATTTTAAGGGAATGCAGCACCGAAATTGGCTAAAAATATGGGAAAAAATAATATTTTTGTTTTTAAGCTAATAAAATACTTTGAACCTTATAGTATCATAACCCAGCTAAATTTATGAGTTTCCAGCATTTAAATACCTTCACATGACAATTTAAATGACCGTGAGCACGTGTCTGCCGGTCCTTGGATTCACATAATTCTGTCATTTGAGTTCGACTGAACGTACTAAATTAATACATTTGAAATTGTCGGGCAAAGTTTCTGGTGGAATTTTGTGTGTTGGTATGATGCTTATTTCTTACAATATGTGGCACCATGGAAACAAAACACTGGCTGCAAACATTGAAAGCAAATAGTAATGTTTATATTTTGCTTTTGTGTGAGTTTCTAACTTGGTCGGGATTTTCTTGTGTTTCTCGTTAAACTACATACTGTTTATATATAACTGATGAGTTTTAGTCTGCCATTTAACATTTATATAGGTATTTTATACATCTAAACGTGCATATAACTGTTATATAGGTTATAGGTAAAACATTCTTTGAAACAACTGACCTCTTGCAATACATGGGAAGAAACACCTAAACATAACACAACAATGGGATCATACTTGAGGCCTGATGTGATAAGAAAATTAATGGCTGTGTACCAAAGGCTAGCATCAGATGAAATCCTAAGGAAATATACATTGGGTAAGACACAAAATGCCAATGAATGTTTATATAAGTTATGGCATAATTGCCAATAAGAAATATTTGTTTCAAAGAAGAGACTTCAGGTTGCTGTGACATCAACCATCAGTGAAATCAATTTTGGTTGTTCTGGCTCACTCAAGCTGCAGTCAGACGTAATGGATACTCAGATTTCACCAGAATCTCTAAAAATTAGCCAAGGGAAGGACCAATTACGCTTACTTCATTCAGCAACTTCTGTGAAGGTAACTTCTAAAACATCCAAAAGGAAACTGAAATTGAAGAACCCTGCAACAGAAGAGAGAAGGAAGGGGCAGCAGAGTCCAACTTATCTATCTGGAGGGTTTTATTCTGCTTCAAGGCATGTAGCTGAGAAGGAAAATGTTTTGGATTTTAAAATTTGATTCACTCAGTTATAGTTTTTTCAACATTTTTTGTCATTCAAAATGTTCCACACGATGCAGTTTTAATTCAGTTCCTCTATACTTTTCAACACATGTTCATAGAAAGTAAACAAAGGTTTCTATCATATGAATTTTTAATATTCATTATATTTTTAAAGTGATTGATATAAAAAGTCAGAGGTTTAATCATTTTTTTTTTTTTTTTTTTTTTTTTGCTCCATAACTAATTTTTTCCCTCCGGAACTAAAAGCAGTATAAGAAATTCATATTTAAGATCTTTTCTTCATAACTATCTAAACCTTTTTAGAATTAGAAAAATTAAAATTTTGAAAATTTTCATCACGTGGAGCGGATTGAATTTTGCCCAAATTTTGAACTTCACAAATTAATTGCTCAAACGTTATTGAAGATATAAACACCAAATTTTGAATTCTGTGTTCACTATACATCAGAACTAAGTGTTAAAAATGTAAGCAAGATTGGTTGAAAATTGCTGGATTTGGGGTTTTCGGTGCTGCATCCCCTTAAAATGTCTCTCAAGATACAATTTATATTTAATTTCTGTCATGTCTAGATTATAAGTTCTCTGAAAATCGATGGAAATATTTAGACAGCTGCTGTTTATATAAAAACCTGAAGCTGCTGACAGTGAAGTAAACTAGGTCATTAATAGCAACTAAACACTAGTAACACTACTTCACTATCTACTTATCTTATTTAAATCCTGGGACCGGTTTCAAAGCAAAACATCAGCTTTATCCTCAGCCACTCAGCTTGACAGTCATCCACTAACTGACTGACTGACTGACCTTGATCACTACCGGAGTTTGAAGAATAGCTC
>CM060949.1:13063895-13118895 GCA_030765055.1 Mantis religiosa
CAAACGAAACTTAATTTGTGGCCTTTAGAACGTATCCTCTACATTGGTCTAGCAACTCTAGGCTGTATGGACCTGGCTCATTTGAGCATCATTTCATTCATCATCCGGTATGGCTTAAAGAGGATTAAATAAAAAAAAAATCCGCATAAAGCAGTAGTTCACTACGTACATATAGTCACATATATGGTCACCTTTGAGGCCGTACCCATATATCCGTTTTCAATAAAGGTTCTACTGTCAGCTAAGACAAGATAAAGAATGATATATTTTTCTAAAGGTTTTGCGGATATGGGAATGGGAAGCTCTGGTTAAGTTTGATAGTACATTTATGTACAAAATTATTAAGAATTCATTGTCCTACAATGATGACACGTAATGACTTACAAGAATATCCGCCGTCCAAAAGCAGCATGACAACTGAAGTTCAGTTCATTGTTTTCATGACCCACCTCTCCTATCTAAAATAGCTTTACATAACTTTTCGGAAGCTCTAAATCCTATGAACTTGCTTCCTAGGAAGGTAGTAATGTGTCGTTAGTCATTTCTGAGACAAGAGCTACAGTTTTCAGGTTCTATCTGTCAAGAGAATAAACGTAAGCTCTTCGCATGTCAGTGACATTCAGTCGTTCCATGAGTGAAGAGTATCAAAACTATGTCGATCATTATCGCAAATCTTACTCCGAAAATTTCTGTAGCTACATTTACCCAGAATACGAAAGATTGACTAAATATCACAACAGAAGTAGCAATCCATACACATTTACTAGAATAAATCAGAAAACAAAACAGCAATTGCAAATGAAGGTTGGACAATAAACTATGCATGGGTGAAAGCTCATGTGGGTAAAGGAAATGAACTTGAAGATCTGCTTGCCAAAAGTTCTGCAAAAGATGCTTCCCTCCCTGTTAGATACCAGAAAATGCCACTAAGATTAGCATTAAGTAAACTTCAGAAAGAAATGGAAGAACTGTGGGAAAATGAATGTCACAGAACAGAGCAGGGAAATATAACAATCATTTTTCCTAGGGCTAAGGATAGGTTAAACACCTTTATTCCATTGTCAGGAAGTATCACAACGTTTCTAGCTGGACATGCAAGCATACGGCTCTCATATAACGGACAGTCCGACCTGCGAATGTAGAGCCCAAGTTTGGAAGAGGAAACGAAAAGGTTCCACCAGAGTCATTGGAAACAAAGAAAAGTTAGGAGAAGTGTTATACAAAAGACTTTGTCACGCAGGATGGTTTACTTAATTAACAAAAAAGTAGCAATAAAAAGTACAATTCTAAAAGTAGCAAAAGTGGAAGATTCTGTATTCGTAACAAAGGAATGACCAAGGCTTTTTAAGGCTTAAGGCTATTTATTTGTAACTTATTCGCCTGGTGCCGGTACATTGGACCCGGCTTACAGCCTTTAAATTTCCATGGGTTTATAATTCTGGGTATGGTTTTTTATTGTCTTTGAGGTTCTTCTAAAACCCATACGGCGACCTGTCTGAGGACGCCGAGACCCAGTTTTATCTCGTTATTTGTCTGTCTTTCTTTTTCTTGTTTTTATATTTACATATTTACACTGCGCTTATCTTGCGCGCGCGCACACACACTCACTCACTCACTCTCACACACACACACACACACACACACACACACACACACACACACTCCTGGGCATACCACGTACGTCCCAATATCACACGCACTACACTGTACAGACTTGGCTCTGTACAATATTTACAATGTTCGCAGTTAGGCTGTGCGCCATCGGGTAGCTGACTCCTGGGCTGCCGATGATGGCGGCCTCTGCCGGGTAGCGTGGCCTGAGCCAGGAAGGGTTGGGCGCGCATAATTTTGCAGTCGTGTTGTTTTTTTATTTTTGTTTTTCTTCAATATGCTTTGATTCTGGCGTGTTTTCGGTGCTTGGGTCCGCCTTTCCCAATATTGCGTATGGTGGGGTTTTGATGGTGTCGGATGCGCGCCCAGATGGAAGAGGCACGTTTGCTGATGGCCTCGTTGATGTAAGGGACGTGGGTTTCATGGTGAATGGTGGCAGTTGTTGTTCGGATAGGAACAGACAGGATTTTGCGTAGGGATAGGTTTTGTAGGGTTTGGAGATACTTTAAGGCGGTGTTGGAGGTGCTGGCCCAGACCATGCAAGCGTACAGGACCACGGATAAAATAAAGGATTTATATAGGATGATCTTCCAGCGCAGCTTTAGCTGTTTTCTCCTAAATATGGGGGCACACATCTTTAATCGCTGCCGCCCTTTTTGGCGCTATCCCTTAGGTGGGTGGTACACTGCATCGTGCGTGTCATGGTCACGCCGGAGTACTTGACCTGCTGAAGGCATTGCAATACTTGACCATCGACCGTTAGGTCCATTGCCAAAGGGCGCCGCTTAGTAAAATGTATAATCTGGCATTAGTTCGCATTAATTTTGATTTTCCAGTCACGAAGCCATGAAAGGAAGCGGTCAATGTACCGCTGCATCTGTAAAAGGCCAAAACGTGGATTTTTTGATGATTTTATATTGCGGCGACGTCAGCATACATTGCAACTTTGCATCTGGCGTCCACAGGGAGTGGTTGGCGAAGAGTATATACAGGAAAGGTGACATAATAGCCCCTTGTGGTACGCCAGCCTGCATCACTCTCTCCTCTGAGGAGAAGCGACCCACCTGGACATAGAAGCGCCGATTTTTTAGGAAACTGTGCAGCATGGGTGTTGAAATTTGGAGGCCGGGAAAGTTCCGGTGCATCTTATAAATGAGGCCGTTGTGCCAGCACCGGTCGAAGGCGGCTTCTACGTCCAAAACTAACACCAACGTTGAAGCCCCATTGTAAAATTGCTCGGTGACGTCATCAGCTAACCTTAAAAGTTGTAGTTCTGTGGAGTGGCCTTTTCTAAATCCAAACTGAGAATTTGTAATTTCTTGGTCCGAAACATGTATTTGTAATCGAGGAAGTATGATTTTTTTCGAGCAGTTTACCTATAGTTGACAAGAGACTAATAGACCGGTAATTCTGTGGTTGCCTGGTTCTTTTCCCCTGTTTCGATAACATAATCACCTTGGCTCGTTTCCAAGTGTCGGGGAAGTGGTTTAGCTGCAAACAAGCATTGAATATTTTAGTGAGTTACACCAGGGCTTTTCTCGGGAGATGTTTGAGTTCCTCATTAGTCACCTTGTACGGGCCAGCGGCTTTCCCATTAGGTAGTATCCTAATGAGTTTGTAGACTTCCTGCGGTGTTGTGAGCGGCAGATGTTGCTCAGGCTTCTGCGCCACCCAGTTTTGTACCCATGTATTAACCTCCCTCTCCAGCTGGGGGTTGGTCGTTGCGTTCTTGCTGTATCTATTTTGCAGTCAGCGAAAACCTCGGCTTTCTCCTTAGAGGAGAACTGCAGGCCGAGTTGAGTGTGAAGCGCCTCATTGGCGGTGCTGGCGTTTGAGGAGACCTTAAATGCCTTTAATAATTTCCACAAACTATGGTGCGAATGGGTGGTACTCAGCATGTTGTTTTCCCACTGCTCAATTTAGTTTATTCTAATTTGCTGCCGAATTATTTTGCTTAGCCATTTTGCTAGTGCTTTAAACTCAGGCTAACGGGTGTACCGCCACAGTCTCGTCAAACGTCTGCGCCGGGCAATGAGCCGCTCCACCTCAGGGTACATGCAAAAACTTGGGTGGACTTGTGGTGTATGTGGTAGCATTCCTTTTGGCCGTATGCAGCGAGGCGATGAAGCTTTCAATGGCGGCATCTATGTCCGCCTCGCTGTGGTATGACAGTCTGGGTTGCGCCATTCTGTGCATATCCATCGTGAAGCCTGTCCAATTGGTCTCTGCTCGCCTCCGCGGACCGGTTGCACCGGACGCGAGAGAGCCGAAGATCTCGAAATGCACAGGTAAATGGTCGGAATCCAGGCTGTGATACACAATGAGGTTGTCTGTAACAGCCGCATTTTTTTGTAATTACGAAATCCAAAATTTCAGAATAGGTTCCTGACTTATGCCAAAAGGTTGGTTCCTCTGGGAGGTGTACCTCGAGATCGTCATTTTCAGTTATAAGTTCAACCAGGAGATTTCCAGCCGCGTTCGCTCGACGAGTAAACCACCACGGGTGTCGAGCGTTGAAATCTCCTGCAGTTATAACATGGTCCTCTAAAGCACGGATTTGTTCGAGATCTTGTATGAAGTTAGGGGAGTGGGGAGGCCGGTAAAGTGCTACCAACATCACCGTCCTGTTGTTTACACGAATTTTTAGAGCTGTGCACTCCAGCGCTGCCAAAACTGGCAACGTAACAGGAGCATGAGCAATTGTGTTTTTAATAATATGGCGGTCCCCCCCCCTTGTCGGCCAAATCTGTCAGTCAGAAATACGTGAAACCCTTGGAGCTTAAAGGTATACTCCGGCTTTAATTTAGTTTCGCAAATGAATGCGATATCAATTTTGTTGCGCCGCAGGTAGTTTTCAAGTTCATAGCGCTGCCTGTGGATGCCGTTGGCATTCCACAGGAGCGCGCGAGTTAAAGTTATACCTCCCCTGACTGGAGGCATTTATTCCAGGAGTGTAGAGATGGCACATATGATAATTTCGGCTTTCTCCCAAGTGCTGTGGCAGCTCTTGAATTGTTCAATAAAAGGCCGGAACTTGGTCAGTAGGTTGGAAATCTTTGAATCTTTGATTAGAGAAAGTAACTCCTTGAGTCCGCCCAGGTCACTCGTAGGTGCCAGGGAGAGGGGAGAGGTAGGAGAGGGACCAGCTGGTGGTGCCACAGGTGCCGTTCGTCCTCCAGCGACGCCTGCAAAAGAGACGCCTTCTCTGACCAGAGCCGGGCGTGCGATGGGTCTTTGCTCTGGTTGCACTGTGGGAGCTGCCCTGGCTATGGCTGCCAGTTGGCGGCGGTGACGTTCGTTTCTGAACGTTTCACAGCCCATGTAGCTGGCAGGATGCGTCTCCTCACAATTAGCACAGGGGGTTTATGACGTCCTGCGTTGCATTTTTGAGGCAGTCAGCTAGGCAGTGCATGCCACTGCAAAGGACGCACCGAGAGGTCATGTTACACATTTTGAAAGTATGGCCTAAATGTTGACAATTGAAACATTGTGTAATGTTGTTGGTTTTGAGGACCCATACAGTGACTATCATATGGCACACCTCTCGTTCTTTTAGGATCTCGCGGTTTTTGGTGGTCCTGTCTAATGTTACCTGATAATTGGGCAGAGGCCTGCAGCGGGAAGTCATCTGGCGTACCTGCACCTCGGTGTAGCCCTTTTGCTCCAGTGACCTCTTGACGAAGTCCTCCTCGAGATCCATTGAGAGCCGTTTGATGACGAACCGGAGTGGTTGCTCACCTCTTGGCGTGAAACTGAAGGACTCCACGCCGGCGTCCTTCAAGCGGGTCATCGCCGGGATGGCGTCCCGTTTCCTTGATAGGAAGCGCTTCAGGCAGTTCCTGGTGTGCTGGATTTTATAAGTGTTGGTTTGTAGGTAGTCTCGGAGAACGTGAAGCACCTTGGTGGCTTGGCGAATGTCTGGGATTAAGATTCTTGTGGGTTTTTGCTCTTGCTGCACTGACTGCGTGTTTGGCACTGCAGCGGAAGATGTGGTGGCTGAGGTGGAGGCCGGTGTAGGGGAGGGAGGTTTCTGTGGCGCTGGGGTAGGTTTGCTGGGCCTTTGAGGCTTCGGACGGACGTATCTCGGGATCACTGCAGGATTTGCTGAGTCGGTCTCCTCGCCCGAGTCTGTCAGGATCTGGAAGCGGTTGCTGGTGTTTGTTGGTGGTGCCTGACGCTGTTCCAGGTGCTTTGTCTTGCTTTTCTTCTTACCACCGAGCTTTGTACCGAGTCTCTTTCCGGGCCGCTGCTACGGTGGTGTGGGCGCTTTTTGCTGGCTGGCACTATGCCATCCCTCAGACAGCTGGACTAGATGTCGCTTCTTCAGAGAATGCTCTTGGTAGCACCCGGCGAGTTCGTTGGCAATTTTCTCAAAGTTCCGGGACTCCGGTTCCATGTTTGTCAGCATCTCCTGATAATACAGGATTTTCTGGCGGAGGTCGTTGACTTCTTTTTCGAGCTTTCGAACAGCTTTTGCCTGTCGCCTTTCCTCAATACCGGAGGTGTCCATGGTTGCGGTAGTTGTCATCGTGGTAGCCAAAGTTGGCGCGGGAGGAGGGGCGGAGCTGCTGGAGGCTTGCTGGGCTGCCGCTGTAATAGTGGCTGCGCCAGTTGAGAGACTGGCAGGCTGAGGCTGATATGTAGCTGCTGCACTTTCCAGTGCGGCCGCCGCCATATTGGAGCAGGACGTGCCGCACGGCAGCCGCAAAAGCTGCTGGTAAGAGATGGTTTGGCTTGGCTTGGCTTGGGGACGCTAAGCCTAATGCGCGGAAGAGCAGCACAGAGGAACGCGTCCTCCACTATTCCCTTTCGTTCACTATATGTGTATACGCACTATTCACGCACTTCACTTTTCACAGTAAATCACTATTGTGGCACTACACTCTGTATCACTCCGTATAGTTACATGTGTGTGCCTCGTGGCTCACACGTCTATGAAACACTTTCACGTCAAATTGTAGGTTAAGCACAAATGCAGAAAAACACTGGAGCGAATCTGCGACTTCAGTCGTCCGCAGCACACTCAGAACTCTCCACTAATAGAAGATACCATCCACAAACAAACCACTGGATATAATCATCTGATCCGATGTTCGCTGACGAATTGCCTCGTTGATATCCTATAACAACGTTGATCACGTTACACTAGAAGCAGAAGAAACCCATATTTCGAAGAACCATCATTGTAATAACTTTTCAACTTTACCCTTCAATTAGTAGCTGTCAAGATAGCCTTGCTTTCTAACCTGATAAAAGCAATATACCATTTTTCGGACTTAATTTCATTTATCTTGACTTCTTTTGAACAAGATGTGAAACCAATGTAAAACTGTTTGGTCTATATACATTAACTTTATGTCTTAACCGAGAAGCAACTCTAATTTTTAGCCATTCCAACTAATAACACTCTGATTTTCACTTGGCGCTATCTATCAAAGGCTGTGTAACCAAATGATTCCATGCGCTCCTACTGGCAGAATTACTAACTTATGGGACATTAGTCAATATTGTGCACATTTTCTAAGAAATTAAGCAAGAAAATGTTCGCTTTTAATTGTGATGGAAGGATTTTCTTGGAAGTTTGGTATTTACCTACAAAGTTCCTTCAAGAACCTTCAGTTCTTCCATATATGGAGGAGAAATTAGGTTTCGGGAATCAAGAAACCACACAAAATTATCATCACACAAAAGCATCCTAGTTAATTTTTGTAAGATTACGACGCTACTAGATGCCGATTTAGGCTATTCCGGGTACCCTACATGGCTTGCGAGCACGCGAGGTAACAACGAAGCTAATCCAAACAGCAGCTAAAGCTGAGAATTCCACATAATTATTCCTAGTTGTTTGGCAACAAAATTTTACCTAAAACAAAAATTGTGCAATTAACAAAAGACCATGGTGAATGCATTTTGCATCCTTTCCTTCACTCCGATGAACATAATAGTTACCTCCTAAAGAAATTTAACCTAAAACCCCATTCCTTTCGAAATTATCCCAATAAAAGGCCTTGCCTGCAGATAAACCCTTAGCGGGTGGGTAGGAAACATACGACTATATTAAGGTACTGGTCATTGACATTTCTTAATATGTGATTCTAATTTTTTGTAACGCATTGCATTCATAGTTGTATACAAAGGATTGTGACTGTAAAATAAGACCTTCTGGATATGAAATCAGCTGCATTGTTCCAGAATACACTTAACAGGATTTTTTTTTTAAATGCGTAATTTTTAAAATGGTAGACGGCGAAATTATTCAAATTCCACATGTTCAAGTTCTTATTTTAATAACAATTTTCGTATGTGCATAGCAGTCGCAGTGAAGACAACGTGTCTAGGAGAAAGCTACTCTTAATTCGAGGGCTGTTCAATAAGGAATGCACTTCATTTTTTACGGTCATTATTTTTCGCATTTAAACTCAATCTTATTACGTTCTGTTAGCTTAATGTGAAACAAACACGCCGTAGTAGTTTCATTGTTGGTACTCCTGGTTCCCGCATGTGAGAAGCAGGCACGTTCAGACACGTCCAGTATCGCCTACTGCTGCAATGGAGGTAACACACAGTTAAAGTTGATTTTATAGGAACATCTGGGGCTTTCTTCAAACGTAATTATTGCTGATGAAATTTGGCTACATCATTTTGATCCTGAGAGCAAACAGCAAAGCTCAGTGTGGAAATCTCCTTCATCACCAACCCCCAAAAGAGGAAAACTGGTTGTTTCTGCTGGGAAAGTTATGGTATTCTCATTCTTTGATATTCGTGGAATGGTTTGTCAGCGTGATGTACCTGCACACACATCAGTAGCTGGACAATACTACAGGGATGTCCTCAAAACATTGAAAGTCCATATCAGGCGCAAAAGACCACATTTCCTTGAAGCATGTTGGATGATGCACCACGATAATGCGTGGCCGCATATTGCCAATGTTCTTGCTAAATATCTTGCAAAATTCAACCTGAAGTTCATCCCTCACCCTCCCTATAGTCCAGAGTTAGCTCCATGTGACATTTCTCTATTTCCTGCCTTAAAGAAACGCCTTCGTAGGAGGCATTATCCATCATTAGAAGCAGTGGTGAATGCTGCGGAGACGATTTTGAAGGATCTCTCAAAAAATTCTTTCCAGCAGGTCTTTGAAGACCTACAGAAACGTTGGGACAAGTGCATCGCATTCAGGGGAGACCATTTTGAGAAGAACTATCAAAATTAGGAGAATGAGTAAAGGTATGTTGTCAAAAAAATTGTGATAATTCTGTATTGAACAGCCCTCGTAAAAACTGGGGGTAGATTTGACTCGAAAGCCGCAGTGAAGGTAATACATGTAAGAGAATGATACACTGAATACACACTCTGGTAATTCAGGTTGAAGGTTATGCGAGTCTGGTAACCTTTCCATGTAAAACTTCAATTATTCATTAGCTCCAAATAAGTGAAGGCCGGGCTGAATCTTGGAAGGCAGTACAGAAATTAGCAATTCAAAATAGGATTAACATTTTAACTTGGAATTTTAGGAGCATACATATAAAATAGAATAATTTGAATAAATTTACGATAAAATACAGTGAGAACCATATCAATCTGAACCCTTTAAATAGCTCATAACTTTCAAACCAATAATAGGACACCCGTGCAACTTTGGGAGACATAATACACAATAGGGAGATTGCATTACACTATTTACATCTCAGATAAAATGTTGGAATTGTCCTCCACCAGCATCTATGCATGTTTGCGTTCGTCTCACCATATTCTCTGAAGCTTTACGGAGAATATCCTCGCCAATATTACTTATTTCGTTTCGAATTGATTCCTTGAGAACATCAATTATCCGTGACCTGTACTTGTACACTCTATTTTTAGATACCCCACAAGAAATAATCCGGTGAAGTAAGGTCAGGGGATCTGCAGGGAGGGCACGCACCTTTTGAGATTTTTCGATTCACCAAGAAACGGGTTACAAGTTCCATGGTGTCATTAGATATATGGCACGTTGCTCCATCTTGCTGTAAATAAACTTCTCTCAATTCGATATCATACAGCTGCTCCACAAATGTATTGAAGATACCCATATATACACTAGTGTCTACAGTCGTATCAAAGAAAATGGGACCAACGATCCTGGAAGCTGACACCGCACACCATACTCCAACCTTTTCATCATGCAGTGGAGTTTCGTGGATCACTTGGGAGTTTACAGCAGACCAATATCTGGTGTTATTGTGTGTTTATGTAGCCTGACAGATGAAACCATAGCTCATCTGTAAACCACGTTATGGAGAGAATGTCTGGGCGTGGAATAAGAGTACTTTGAAACCAACAATAACTGATTCGTTTATCATAATCTGCTTCCTTCAGTTGTTGTACCATATGCACTCTGTAAGGTCGCTGCTTTTTGACATGTTCCATATGAATACCCTGATTCCTGGCTCAATCGACGTAACGATTTGTTTGGAGAATTCAATAGCCTTCTGCGAACATCTGTAACAAATGACGGTCTATGTTTTCCACTCTCACTAATGAGTATACCAGTTGTCTCCAGCTTTCTTACGAGCGATAACATTGTTGCATTGGTCGGAACATTGCGTACATTAAATTCTGTTCGAAATTGCCTTTGTGTTGTTAGGAATTTGTATTCCAGTATGCTTTCAAAATGTAAACACATCCTCGTAGTGAGTACTGCATGTTGCTCTTATGACTACAATTTTAAGACTGTCAGCTGTCAACAATTGTCAGTGTTGTCAATTCTTCCAGAGCCACTGAGATCATTAAAGCAAATTTCTACGATTTACGAGCTTTCAAGTGGTAATTATGACCTAATGAAATTGTTCAAGTTCATACAGATGGCACTGTGGTAATATAACAATAGTAACTGAAATAAAAAAGAAACAAAAAGGCCTTTATGATCCGAAATATTGAAGTATGATTTACAGTGGAGTAAATCACTGACCTTGTTTTGAAATGGATTAGTCATATATCACCATTCGAAGTTGTGTTGTGCCGAGTGCGAGAGCAAAATTATTTTATTGATCGTTTATTGCGGGTGTACTTATTATATGTACATTGGCAGAGTCTACCGCCAGTTTTTCGCTGAAGCATCGCAAGGGAAACCTTCACAAAGCGGCGAGAAAAGAGTTGTGTTGCATGTCAGATAAGAATCCGTCTTTATCAGTGAGAGAAGGCGAACAGCTGTGCTCTGAACTTACAGGTGTGTTAGATGAGTACGAACATCGCGACATGAAGTTGAGACAACAGGAAAAGTTAGCACTCCAGAGGCGATGTTGCTGTCTGGCGAAGACGTTATTTGAGGACAATCAGACTGTATCGGGATACAAATCGCAAAATATACTACCTTGACGAGACTTGGGTGAATGAAGAACACACGACAAGTATGGCGTGATACGACTTTTAAGACTGAAAGACAAGCATTTTTGCAAGGTATGTGTGCTGGTTTAAAAAGTACCAGTGGAAAAGGCCGAACGCCTTTCATTATAAACTTGTCTCAGTTTCTTTGCTCATTCATTCAGTTTCAACTTGCTCAGTTTCATTATAAACTTCATTATTTTTGCATGCCTTCATGCAGACGATTGTATCATTTATAATAAAATTCGGAATACAGTGCATGAAATCGCTCTTCAGTATGATTTAAATGAAATCTGTAATTGGGCTGTGGCTAACAAAATGACAATTAATGCCAAGAAAAGTAAGTCCATTGTTTTTAGTAGAACTAAGAACAAAATTATTGTTAACTATCACATGGGAGGTGTGCAAATTCCACAGGTGGACAGCTGCAAATACTTGGGAGTGTACCTGGCAAGTAATGCTGGATGGGACGAACAAGTAAATACCACATCTAGGAATGCGTGGAAGGCATTACATTTCGTAACGAGAATATTGAAAAAGGGGAGCGCTAGGTCCAGGGAAATTGCCTACAAGGCCTTAGTGCGGCTGGTTATGGAATATGGAGTAGCATGCTGGGACCCGTATAGAGCTAACCAAATCGATCCATTAGATCCATTAGAAAAAATACAGAAGAGGGCAATAAAATTCATAAAAAGAGGCAAGTATTTTGGGCCTATAAACGGAGATGATACTAAATAGGAGGAATTAAGAATTATGCGTAAAAAACATAGGTTGGTAGCATTATTCAAAGCTAATGCTGGTGTAAAGGCATGGGTGGACGTTAGTGTAAGGTTAGATAATCCGGATTATTATGGACGAAACGATCATAGGTATAAAATTAAGGGTAGAAGATACAGAACCGACGTAGGAAAAATTTCTTTTGTTAATAGAACCATTGAAGAATGGAATGAATTGCCTGTAGCAGTCTTTCAGGGCTGTCCCCTGTCGCTGAAGAAATTTAGAAAAAATCTAGATGGTTTATAGCTTAACTTTTGAATTATAATGGTATATAATATGTAAATAGAGAAGTAATTAGATATGTTTTAAGTGACTAAAGTAAAATAATATCATGTTTGTATTGTTTATTGTGTTATTGTTGTAAATCTAGTATTTATAATTTGATATGTATTCTTAACTCTGCCACCGAGTAGTACCCATTGCAGTGAATAAATACATACACATTCTTATTTGTATGATTTTATCTAACTTCCTGACATTTATTATGACGTTTACTGCAGTTTTAAATGTGACGGGAAGGCACCGTCTATGTCCTAAGGCGGAGTGATACATATGAGCGGGGCAAGCTTATATGAAACAGAGAGAGATAAAGAAAGAGAGAGTGTGTGTGTTTAGTGTAGTGTTTAAAACCCGCTTTTACTACATACGGCACCGCAGGCGGTGACACTGATGATACATGAGGAGAAGATGGAGCACCGATGGAATGAGATGGCGGGGGAAACTGGAGGTCCCGGAGAAAACCAGCCCCAGCGCCATGTTGTCCACAACAAATCTCACTTTGTGGTCGCCTGGGATCGAACCCGGGTTACCATACTGAGAGACAAGCGGTCTAAGCACTGAGCCACGGCGCGGCCACTATATGAAACAGAGATTAGTAACATCTTGATTGATGGAGAGCATTCGGTTTCTTGATTGTTCTTGAACAATCTGGTAATATCAGTGGACGTATTTAAAGAAGCGTCGTCTCGCCAACTGCAGTCGTAACACGCTGTAACAATGTTGTAACAGGAGTGTTGTAAACAGATGTAATGAGAACGCTGTTTATGTGGACATTGACCTTGGCAGATTGTGTATGTGATGTAATGCTGCTACTGTGAGTATATTTCTACGCAAATGAAAAACGATTTGAATTTCTGCAACTCGGACTTTCAAATCTACGAACCCATAAAGACACAATATAATAATTTGTAACATAAAACTTCACTTATCTTATAAAATAATTATGATCTTTTTCTTATTAATTGATTAGGATCGCGATTAGGTGTATACTCATTACCATTATCAGCTCAAACAACCACTTTGTCAACGTCACGTCACTAGATGTAACTATGGTTTTGCCAGTACCACCAAAATCTGAAAATGAAATAAACTTACAAACATAGTGGCATCTAGAGTTCGTGACGTTGACAACGAGGTCCTTTCAGCTGATAATGTGAATTAGTATACGCGAAATCGCAAGCCTCATCAATTAATAAGAAAAATGTCATCACTACTATAGTATTTGTTGCTTCACTGTAACTAGCTTGGCTATGTAAATTCCATGGAATATCAGAATGATTAGATAGGCAGTTGTTTAACATCTAATGAAGGTTTATCTCGACGTACAAAAATAAACATTTGTAATAGTAGTCATTGAAGGGGAAATAGGGAAAGTCATGTGAATTTAGAATGGTTTTATAAATACATAATATTTCATTAACATATAATGCATCACTATATACTAAATAACGTCCAATTCAAGTTTAATGATTCAATTTCTGCAGTTAGTAATTTCGCAACTAGATGCGTCGTATTTCACGTAGTTACAGTATCATCAAGAGATGGCGCCACTGAAGAATCAGGGCGCAGAGGAGTGAATTCCCCCAAAAAGTCACGAAGTTTTCTAGTTCGGGATTTTATTGTATTTTATATAAAAATAAACTTTATAGCAGCTTTGCTTCCTCTTCAAAGGAAGCCCGGATAAGCATGTTTTACGCCTAACGGTAACACACATTTCCGTCTCGATGGAACAAAAGACTAGCATGATAGTTATTAAACGACAGGGAGGGCTCTTTTAACTATTGAGAGTAGAGGAAATAAGAAAGATAGAGTAAGAAAGATAGAATAGAAAATATATATTGTTGGAAGACCTAATAACGATCAGACTTTTCGGTGATGATCTGTGCCGTGAGGTTACGATCCGTGAGTAATCCGAGGTCTGTCGATTCCGCGGTCTGCTTTAGTGTACACTGAGTGTTCGAATGACGTTAGAAGTGTTATGCGACGAAATCTTTTTGTGAAGGAGTGAAGTGATTAGTGAAACGGTGTTAGTGCAGTGCTAGTCCGCAAATTGACGCTTATTAAGGGAACAGCCAGCAAAAATCAAAGTGGGACGCCCAAACGTGTGTTTACGTACACGCAAAAGGTGGCGTCTTAACGCATGCAGGCCAAGCCACCAGCTCCAAGTGGCTGACACGTAACAACCTGCAGCGAAACATGGTGGCAGTAACACCGATGCCAAGCGACAGCAAACCTTCCGTCTGCAAAACTACGCAGCAGCCAGCCTGCAGTAGCATCCAACCCTCTCGCCTCACATTGGCCGAGGCGTCCATGCTGGTAGAGGGCGCAGCAGAACCCGCAGTTCCTGCAGAACTCAAAGAACAGTACTACAAGCTTGAGAAAGAGGCCGCCGACCTACAAATTGAAATAAAATATTATACGGACCTGCTGAACAACCAAGATGCAGATTCCCCCAAATTCCAAAAAATCTCAGCCGACCTTGATAACTGCTACCGGGACTACGCCCGCAAGAGGCGACAGCTGGTGGATTTTGGTGCAGGCTGGCAACCCACCCCAGTCAAGAAAGCGCCCCCTACGCCGGGGAAGCAGCAAAAAAGACCAGCTTCACCAAAAAATAGGGTCCAAAAAAACTAAACACCAGCCACCAGCAACTACTAGCACAGCAACCGCCAACAAGTTTCAGGTCCTGACTCCAGATGAGGCGGAAGACGGTGAAGAAGAACCACCCGCCGAACCGCAATCTTCACAACAAAACTCCCCATCCCCCTACCACGACCCCAGCGAACAAACAGACAAAATCCCACAAAACAATGCCCACCCCAAACGTCACTACCTGCCACACCCGTAACTTCCAACAGCACAACCACGACACAAACAAAGGAGGCCCAAAGACCACCGAGGATTACTATCTCGGATAAAAACGCAATGACCAATGGCCTGCATCTGCTCCGCATAGCACTGCCAGCCGACTCCTTCAAGCTGCAGACCACGAGAGACTGTGTTAACCTGCACCTCCAGAGGAAGACTGACGCGGCCCCCACGATGGAACTGTTGCACAAAGAAGATGAAGATGCAGCCCCGATGGAATGAGATAGCGGGGGAAACCGGAGGTCCAGGAGAAAACCCGCTCAGCGCCGTTTGTCCACCACAAATGTCACTTTGTGGTCGCCTGGGATCAAACCCGGGCTACCATACTGAGAGACAAGCGGTCTAACCACTGAGCCACGGCGTAGCCACTATATGAAACAGAGATTAGTAACATCTTGATTGATAGAGAGCATTTGGTGTCTTGAAAGTTCTTGAACAGTCTGGAATTAGCAGTGGACGTATTTAAAGGAGCGTCGACTCGCCAACTGCAGTCGTAAACCGCCGTAACAATGTTGTAACAGGAGTGTTTGTAAACAGATGTAATAAGAACGCTGTTTATGTGGTCATTGACCTTGGTAGATTGTGTATGTGATGTAATGCTGCTACTGTGAGTATATTTCTACGCAAATAAAGAACGACTTGAATTTCTGCAACTCGGACTTTTAATTCTACGAACCCATAGTCACAAATTATTAATTTGTAACATAAAACTTCACCTATCTTAAAAATAATTATGATATTTTTATTATTAATTGATTAGGATCGCGATTTCGTGTATACTCATTCACATTATCAGCTCAAACACACCTTGTTGTCAACGTTACGATCACGAGATGTAACTATGGTTTTGCCAGTTCCACCAAAATCGTAAAATGAAATAAACTTACAAATATAGTGGCATCTAGAGTTCGTGACGTTGACAACGACGTCCTTTGAGCTGATTTTGTGAATGAGTATACACGAAATCGAAAGCCTCATCAATTAATAAGAAAAAGTTCATCTCTACTATAGTATTTGTTGCTTCACTGTAACTACCTTGGCTGGGTAAATTCCATGGAATATCAAAATGATTAGATTGGCAGTTGCTTAACATCCAATGAAGGTTTATCTCGACGTACAAAAATAAACATTTGTAATAGTAGTCATTGAAGGGTAAATAGGGAAAGTCATGTGAATTTAGAATGGATTTATAAATACATAACAGTCCATTAAAGTCTAATTTAAGTTTAATGATTCAATTTCTGCAGTTAGTAATTTCGCAACTAGATGCGTAGTCTTTTACGTAGTTACAGTATCGTCAAGAGATGGCGCCACTGAAGAATCAGGGCGCAGAGGAGTGAACTCCCCAAAAAGTCGCGAAGTTTTCTAGTTCGGGATTTAATTGTATTTTATGTAAAATTAAACTTCATAGCAGCTTTACTTCCTCTTCAAAAGAAGCCAGGGTAAGCATGTTTTACGCCTAACGGTAACACAAATTTCCATCTCGATGGAACAAAAGACTAGCATGATAATTATTAAACGACAGGGAGGGCTGTTTTAACTATTGAATCCCCCTCCAGGAATGGTGCACGCTTTGGCGATTGTCCATTAATACGGAGAAAAGCCAAGCGATATTGTTCACCAAGCGCCGCCTTCCCGCCAATTTCCCCCAATTTACCTACTTCGGGCAAGGGATCAGGTGGGAGAATTCAATCAAGTACTTGGGAGTCAAGCTGGACAAGGGCCTAACTTTTCGGGAACACATCCAGGAGCAAGCTCATCGGTCGTGCGGTGCCGTGGCATCACTATACCCTGTGCTTAGGTCTGCGATGTCTGTTCCCCTAAAGTTGCGCCTCTTTATGGCTCTGGTCCTCCCTATCATGCTCTATGCGTGCGAAGTCTGGGGTAAGGCCGCAGGCTCACATCTAGTTCTGCTCCAACGTGCACAGAATAAATGTCTTCGGATTATTTATTCTGTTTGTACAAGGTTCCCCGTGAGACTACTTCACGAGGCTTCATCCCTCCGATATGTGGAGGATGAAATTAGGCGCCGGACGACAAAATTCTTCGAGGGTTTGCCCCAACATCAGAGCGCCCTAGTCAGATCCCTTGGGGATTATGTTCCTCGTGAGCGTCGCCTAAAGCGATACCGGTTACCCCGCATGTCTTGCGGTCATTACCGGTAACCACATGATCTCCATTCCAGCCTAAATTAAAAATTCAGCTAATCCAGAATTGTTATTATGGAATATTCAAAATTTATACATACCTTCTTCCTAGTTTATTAACTAACCCACCAGCGGTGCTCGCTGTCCGTAGCACCCGGTTCATCATTCCCTGAGGAGCAAAAAGCTACCTCCCTACACTAACCCCACTTAAAATACAACCGTCATTCTGCAACATCCACATCCCGCCACTACGTGGTTAAGCTCTTCCCAGAGCAGGTACACGATTTGACCACCCTTCGGGCTGTTTTAAACAGCCCGCCAGCATCCAGTTGAGTTGAGTTGAGTTTAACTATTGACTACTGTATACTTATATTATAGCCTCCACTGCGTGTTTTCTTTCCATGGTCAGGTAAAGAACGTGAAATACCAAAGGCTTTAAATTTTCCCCGTATCTCTGTGCACGATGTTAAAAATAAGAAGAAACTGGGCGTGAAACTGTAGGACTCGACGCCGGCATCCTTCAAGCGGGTCATCGTCGGGATGGCGTCCTGTTACCTTGTTAGGCAGAGCTTCAGGCAATTCCTGGTGTGCTGGATTTTATACGTGTTGGTTTGTAGGGAGTCCCGGAGAACATGAAGCACCTTGGTGGCTTGGCGAATGTCTGGGATTATTATTTTTGGAGGTTTTTGCTCTTGCTGCACTGACTGCGTGTTTGGCCCTGCAGCGGAAGATGTGTTAGCTGAGGTGGAGGCCGGTGTAGGGGAAGGAGGTTTTTGTGGCGGGAGCGTAGGTTTGCTGGGCCTTGAGGCTTCGGACGGACGTATCTCGGGATCACTGCAGGATTTGCTGAGTCGGTCTAATCACCCGAGTCTGTCAGGATCTGGAAGCGATTGCTGGTGTTTGTTGGTGACGCCTGAGGCTGTTCCAGGTGCTTTGTCTTGTTTTTCTTCTTACCACCGAGCTTTGTACCGGGACGCTCGCTGACCGAGTCGCTTTTCCGGCCGCTGCTACGGTGGTTTGGGCGCTTTTTGCTGGCTGGCACAGTATGCCATTCCCCGGACAGCTGGACCAGATGACGCTTCTTCAGAGAATGCTCTTGGTAGCACCCGGCGAGATCATTGACAATTTTCGCGAAGTTCCGGGACTCCGGTTCCATGTTTGCCAGCATCTCCTGATAATACAGTATTTTTTGGCGGAGGTCGTTGACTTCTTTTTATAGCTTTCGAACAGCTTTTGCCTGTCGCTCTTCCTCAATACTGGAGGTGTCCATGGTTGCTGCAGTAGCCATCGTGGTAGCCAAAGTTGGCGCGGGAGGAGGGGCGAAGCTGCTGGAGGCTTGCTGAGCTGCCGCTGTAATAGTGGAAGTTGTTGCACCAGTTGAGAGACTGGCAGGCTGAGGCTGATATGTAGCTGCTGCACTTTCAAGTGCGGCCGCCGCCATATTGGAGCAGTACGTGCCGCACGGCAGCCGCAAAGGCTGCTGGTAAGATTTGGTTTGGCTTGGCTTGGGGACGCTAAGCCTAATGCGCGCAAGAGCAGCACAGAGGAACGCGTCCTCCACTATTCCCTTTCGTTCACTATATGTATATACGCACTATTCACGCACTTCACTTTTCACAGTAAATCACTATTGTGGCACTACACTCTGTATCACTCCGTATAGTTACATGTGCGTGCCTCGTGGCTCACACGTCTATAAAACACTTTCACGTCAAATTGTAGGTTAAGCACAACTACACAAAAACACTGGAGCGAATCTGCGACTTCACTCGTCCGCAGCACACTCAGAACTCTCCACTAATAGAAGATACGACCCACAAACGAATCACTGGATATAATCATCTGATCCGATGTTCGCTGACGAATTGCCTCGTTCATATCATATAACAACGTTGATCACGTTACACTAGAAGCAGAAGAAACCCATATTTCGAAGAACCATCATTGTAATAACTTTTCAACTTTACCCTTCAATTAGTAGCTGTCAAGATAGCCTTGCTTTCTAACCTGATAAAAGCAATATACCATTTTTCGGACTTAATTTCATATATCTTGACTTCTTTTGAAAAAGATGTGAAACCAATGTAAAACTGTTTAGTCTATATACATTAACTTTATGTCTTAAACGAGAAGCAATTCTAATTTTTAGCCATTTCAACTAATAACACTCTGATTTTCACTTGGCGCTATCTATCGAAGGCTGTGTAACCAAATGATTCCATGCGCTCCTACTGGCAGATTTACTAACTTATGGGACATTAGTCAATATTGTGCACATTTTCTAAAAATTAAGCAAGAAAATGTTCGCTTTTAATTGCGATGGAAGGATTTTCTTGGAAGTTTGGTATTTACCTACAAGGTTCCTTCAAGAACCTTCAGTTCGTCCATATATGGAGGAGAAATTAGGTTTCGGGAATCAAGAAACCACACAAAATTATCATCACACAAAAGCATCCTAGTTAATATTTGTAAGATTACGACGCTTCTAGATGCCGATTTAGGCTATTTCGGGTACCCTGCATGGCTTGCGAGCATGCGAGGTAAAAACGAAGCTAATCCAAACAGCAGCTAAAGCTGAGAATTCCACATAATTATTCCTAGTTGTTTGGCAACAAAGTTTTACCTAAAACAAACATTGTGCAATTAACAAAATACCATGGTGAATGCATTTTGCATCCTTTCCTCCACTCCGATGAGCATAATAGTTACCTCCTAAAGAAATTTAACCTAAAACCCCATACCTTTCGAAATTATCCCAAAAAAGGCCCTACCTGCAGAGAAACCCTTAGCAGGTGGGTAGGAAACATACGACTATATTGAGGTACTGGTCATTGATATTTCTTAATATGTGATTCTAATTTTTTGTAACGTATTGCATTCATAGTTGTATACAAAAGATTGTGACTGTAAAATGAGACCTTCTGGATATGAAATCAGCTGCATTGTTCCAGAATACACTTAACAGGAATTTTTATTTTAAAATGTGTGATTTTTAAAATGGTAGACGGCGAAATGATTCAAATGCCACATGTTCAAGTTATTATTTTAATAACAATTTTTGTGTGTGCATAGCAGTCGTAGTGAAGGCAACGTGTCTAGGAGAAAGCTACCCTTAATTCGAGGGCTGTTCAATAAAAAATGTACTTCATTTTTTACGGTCATAATTTTTCGCATTAAAATTCAATCTTGTTATATTCTGTTAGCTTAATGTGAAACAAACACGCCGTAGTAGTTTCATTGTTGGCACTCCTGGTTCCCGCCTGTGAGAAGCAGGCAAGTTCAGACACGTCCAGTATCGCCTACTGCTGCAATGGAGGTAACACGCAGATAAAGTTGATGTTATAGGAACATCTGGAGCTTTCTTCAAACGTAACCACTGCTGATGAAATTTGGCTACATCATTTTGATCCTGAGAGCACACAGCAAAGCTCAGTGTGGAAATCTCCTTTATCACCAACTCCAAAAACAGCAAAAGTGGTTGTTTCTGCTGGAAAAGTTATGGTATTCTAATTCTTTGATATTCATGGAATGGTTTACCAGCGTGATGTACCTGCACACACATCAGTAACTGGACAATACTACAGGGATGTCCTCAAAACATTGCAAGTACATTTCAGGCCAAAAGACCACATTTCTGTGAAGCAGGCTGGATGCTGCACCACGATAATGCTTGGCTACATATTGCCAATGTTGTTGCTAAATATCTTGCAAAAATCAACATGAAGTTCATCCCTCACCCTCCCTATAGTCCATTTTAGCCCCATGTGACATTTTTCTATTCCGTAACTTGAGGAAACGCCTTCGTGAGAGGCATTATCTATCATCAGAAGCAGTGGTGAAGGTTGCGGTGGCGGTTTTGAAGGATCTCTCAAAAATGGATCCTAGCATGTCTTTGAAGACTGGCAGAAACACTTGGACAACTGCATTGCATTCACGGGAGGCTATTTCATAAGGAACATCAAATTTATGAGAGTGAGTAAAGGTTTGTTGTCAAAAAAAGTTGTAATAATTCTGTATTGAACAGCCCTCGTAAAACCGAGGGTAGATATGACTCGAAAGTCGCAGTGAAGGCAACACATCTAAGAGAATGATAAACTGAGTACAATCCCTGGTAATTCAGGTTGACGGCTATGCGAGAGTCTGATAACCTCTCCATGTAAAACTTCAATTACTCATTAGCTGCAAATAAATGAAGGCCGGGCTGAATCTTGGAAGGCAGTACAGAAATTAGGAATTCAAAATTGGATTAAAATTTTAACATGGAATATTAAGAGCATATAAATTACAAGAATTTGAATATCTCTACGCTAAAGATACAGTGAGAACAATATAATTCTGAACCCTTTAAATTGCTCAAACTTTTAAACCAATAATAGGATATACGTGCAACTTTGGGAGTATATAATACACAATTGGGAGATTGCATTATACTATCACCCGAATGTCGGGACTTCCTGTGGAGCCGGCTGGCGGTGGCGCCGGACGGGAGGCGTTCGGCCACCCATTTGTCTTATAGCAGTAAAGAGGGGTGGCTGGAAAGACATCACTGTGCCGTCTCTTTCCCCTTCATTGAGTTCTCGAACATACAGGATATTTCATCTAATCCGGAACCTTCTAGATTGGCCAGTTGGTCCTAAATAAGCAACGCGTCGGGCTGGAGGAAAGTTCAGTTCAGTTCTTGTCGAGCAGCGGTGAGGAGCGCCCAGTGAGGGAACGGACTGTGTACGTGCATCGGAGGAGTGTACGTAGCTGCGTGCAGTGGACGTGTGACAGACGAACTGGTGAATTGTAATTGTGTGCATTACGTAATTCTGTGTAATCGGCAACTGTTCCAATTGTAATTCAGTGGAAATAAAGAACACGTTTGAGTGGTGCAATTGGACTTTTAGTTTCACGAACCCTCAAAGACACAATACTATTTACAACTCAGAGAAAATGTTGTAAGCGTCCTCCACCAGCATCTATACATGTTTGCATTCATCTCACCATATTTTCCGAAGCTTTACGGAGAGTTCCTCGCCAATATTGCTTATTCCGGTTCGAATGGATTCCTTGAGAACATCAATTATCCGTGACCTATTCTTGTACACTCTATTTTTAGATACCCGACAAGAAAGAATCCGGTGAGGTTAGGTCTGGAGATCTGGTGGAGGGGGGCACACACCTTTTGAGATTATTGGATCATCAAAGAAACTGGCTAAAAGTTCTATATTGTCATTAGATGTGTGGCACGTTGTTCTATCTTGCTGGAACTAACATTCTCTCATTTCGATATCATCCAGCTGCTCCACAAACGTATTGAAGATACCCATATAAGCTTCAGTGTCTACAGTCGTATCAAAGATAATGGGACCAACGATACTGGAAGCTGACACCGCGCACCATACTCCAACCTTTTCATCATGCAGTTTCCTGGACCACTTAGGAGTTCACAGCAGACCAGTATTTGGTGTTTTGTGTGTTTATGTAGCCTGATAGATGAAACCATGCCTCATCTGTAAACCACGTTATGGAGAGAATGCCTGGGCGTGGAATAAGAGTACTTTGAAACCAACAATAACTAATTCGTTTATCATAATCTGTTTTTTTCAGTTGTTACACCATGTGTACTCTATAAGGTCGCTGCTTTTTGACATTTTGCATATGAATAACCTGATTCCTGACTCAATCGACGTAACGATTTGTTTGGAGAATTCAATATCCTTCTGCGAACATCTGTAACAGATGACGGTCTATGTTTTCCACTCTCATTAATGAGTATACCAGTTGTCTCCAGCTTTCTTACGAGCGATAACATTGTTGCATTCGTCGGAACATTGCGTACATTAAATTCTCTTCGAAATTGCCTTTGTGTTGTTGGGAATATGTATTCCAGTATGCTTTCAAAATGTAAACACATCCTGGTAGTGAGTACTGCATGTTGCTCTTATGACTACACTTTTAAGACTGTCAGCTGTCAACTATTGTCAGTGTTTTCTATTCTACCAGAGCCACTGAGATCATTAAAAAAATTTCTATGATCTACGAGCTTTTAATTGGAAATTATGACCTATTGAAATTGTTAAAGTTCATATGGATAGCACTGTAACTGAAATAAAAAGGAAACAAAAAGGCATTTATGATCCGAAATATTGAAGTATGATTTACAGTGGAGTAAGTATAATAGAAGAAGCTGAAGCTGCTATAGCCATCACCATAAATGGCAAATTGAAGGAGGCCCTGACTACATATAAATGAACAAATGAAAGAAGAATGAAAATTTGGTTTAAGACGCCAGGAAGAATCATAAGAGTAATAGGTGTCCATGCGCTGGGAAACGGAAACGGAAGGGAAATTGAAGGATTTTATGGTCAGATGCAGGACGTTATAAATATATAATTGATATATTATTAATAATATATAGTATTTATCTTAATCTTATTCAGGTTAATCTTCATCTGTTGAGACCGGTGAAAGACTAACTGGACATCCAAGTTCCGGGAGTGTACCGCATTTTCTGTGAACGTGGGACACCGTATATAGGACAAACCAGATGGAGTTGTACCCTATCTTTAAATCCTCAATGCCAACAATATTAAACTACGCCTGTATCGTCCCCGACCACTATTCGCAGGCTGCAGTGCATCCAGAACAGGGCGCTGCGAATTATCTACGATACTGGACGTAAATTCCCGTCCCATGTCCTTCACACCTACTCAGGAGTGCCATATATTGTAGACGTGGTGCGGGAGAGATCCCGTACCATCTACAATAAGCTGGACTCCCACCCCAATAACCTGGTGAATACTCTTGGCCGTTATGACCATAGGGTTCCTCGCCGCAGACCAAGTTACCGGCAGCCCAAAGAGGCTTTGGGCAACCTAAACTGAGCAGGGCTAGTTTCCCCTGACTCTATAAAACTGTAAAACTCGTACCTCAACATTACTTCCTTTCCCTCTAGCATGTCAAGCGGGCTGTGCTTAGATGCCTTTCAGGCAGGTGGAAAAGCACAGCTAGCACTGGGCGCACACCCCCCCCCCCCCCGAGGCACTTCCGCCCACATATGGCTAGAAATACCACTGCCCAAGACAACCGCCCCAAAACCTGGGTGGTTACGCAACAAAAGCTTCTGGCTGTTAACAGCCTGTCAGTATACGACTTGGACTTGGACCGCCTGCGACACAAGACAATTCTTTCATACTACCCAGATAAAGCCGCACTAAGCAGATAAGTGCTGGACGGCAAACACCCCGTCCTGGTAAACCTGTGTGACTCGCATCTTCTGCTGGTCTGCCATCGCTACCAGGATAAATAATCGAACATTAAAGGAGCATTCGTTTAATTTAACCTGTGAAATCTGGACTGGCAGAGCATTGTTTTGATAACGACCTTAGAACTATATTTTGAGAGACGACTACCTTGACAAAATGCAATAGTTACTGGGAGTGGAGGGTTAAGGAGGCTGCAATACTGAGAGACAAGCGGTCTATTCACTGAGACACGGCGCGGCCACTATATGAAACAGAGATTAGTAACATCTTGATTGATGGAGAGCATTCGGTTTCTTGATTGTTCTTGAAAAGTCTGGAATTATTAGTGAACGTATTTAAAGAAGCGTCGACTCGCCAGCGGCAGTCGTAAACAGAAGTAAACAGCTGTAACAATGTTATAACGGGAGTGTTGTAAACAGATGTAATCAGAACGCTGTTTATGTGGACATTGACCTTGGTAGATTGTGTATGTGATCTAATGCTGCTACTGTGAGTATATTTCTACGTAAATAAAAACGATTTGAATTTCTGCAACTCGTGCTTTTAATTCTACGAACGCATAAAGTCACAATATAATAATTTGTAACATAAAACTTCACTTATCTTAAAAATAATTATGATATTTTTCTTATTAATTGATTAGGATCGCAATTTCGTGTATACTCACTCACATTATCAGCTCAAACGACCTCGTTGTCAACGTCACGATCACTAGATGTAACTATGGTTTTGCCAGTACCACCAAAATCTGAAAATGAAATAAATTTACAAACATAGTGGCATCTAGAGTTCGTGACGTTGACAACGAGGTCCTTTGAGCTGATAGTGTGAATGAGTATACACGAAATCGATGGCCTCATCAATTAATAAGAAAAATGTCATCACTACTATAGTATTTGTTGCTTCACTGTAACTAGATTTATATCTTACGTACTCCTGATATATACTTATATACTTTTTCAAATAGTAAGCTATTGCTGTTCTTCCTTGGCGAGGTAAATTCCATGGAATATCAAAATGGTTAGATAGGCGGTTGTTTAACATCCAATGAAGCTTTATCTGGACGTACAAAAATAAACATTTGTAATAGTAGTCATTGAAGGGTAAATAGGGAAAGTCATGTGAATTTTGAATGGTTTTATAAATACATAATATTTCATTAACATATAATGCATAACTATATACTAAGTAACGCACAATTCAAGTTTAATGATTCAATTTCTGCAGTTAGTAATTTCGCAACTAGATGCGTAGTATCATCAAGAGATGGCGCCACTGAAGAATCAGGGCGCAGAGGAGTGAACTCCCCAAAAGAGTCACGAAGTTTTCTAGTTCGGGATTTTAGTGTATTTTATATAAAAATAAACTTATTAGCAGCTTTGGTTCCTCTTCAAAAGAAACCAGGATAAGCATATTTTACGCCTAACGGTAACACAAATTTCCGTCTCGATGGAACAAAAGACTAGCATGATAGTTATTAAATGACAGGGAGGGCTGCTTTAACTATTCACTACTGTATACTTATATTATAGCCTCAAGTGCGTGTTTTCTTTCCATAGTCAGGTAAAGAACGTGAAATACTGTTAAAAATAAGAAGAAAATACAATCCATATACCACGTTATCAGGTGCCTTCTTAGGGTCATATTCATACTCCTCACTTTGATCTAGATTGTAATCCGACTAACCTGGTCCGGAGCAAAGGCGGTCAACATTTTTGTCTTCATAGACGATAAAAGGCCTCGGACTACAGGGGAGAAGCCGAGATAGCAGAAATGGAAACAAGAGATCAAAACTACGCCTGTATCGGCTCCGACCACTATTCGTAGGCTGCAGTGCGTCCAGAACAGGGCGCTGCGAATTATCCGCGATACTGGACGTAGATTCCCATCCCATATCCTTCACACCTACTCCGGAGTGCCATATATTGTAGACGTGGTGCAGGAGAGATCCCGTAACATCTACAATACGCTGGACTACCACCCCAATAACCTGGTGAATACCCTTGGCCGTTACGACCATAGGATTCCTCGCCGCAGACCAAGTTACCGGCAGCCCAAAGAGGTTTTGGGCAACTTAAACTGAGAAGGGCTACTTTCCCCTGACTCTGTACTCCCAAGCCCAGTAGTGCTCGGTAAAACCCATACCTCAACATTACTTCCTTTCCCTCTAGCTTGTCAAACGGGCTGTGCTCAAATGCCTTTCAGGCAGGCGGAAAAGCACAGCTAGCACTGGGCGCACATCCCCCCCCCCGAGGCACTTACGCCCACATATGGCTAGAAATACCACTGCCCAGAACAACCGCCTGCGACACAAGACAATTCTTTTATGCTACCCAGATAAAGCCACACTAAGCAGCTAAGTGCTGGGCAGCAAACACACCGTGCTGGTAAACCTGGGCGACTCGCATCTTCTGCTGTTCTGCCGTCGCTACGAGGATAAATAAACGTGCATGAACGGAGCATTCGTTTAATGCAACCAGAGAAGTCTGGACTGGCAGAGAATTGTTTTTATAACGACCATAGGGCCAACCTTCGAGACACGACCATCTTGGCAAAATACAATAGTTACTGGGTTAAGGAGGCTTTGCCATTTCCTCCGAGAGGAGCACGCTTAATCGTGATGCTGGATTTCAGTTCAGCTCCTCTTGGAAACCGACCGTCAAAGGGAAATGCGTTGGCTTAAGAAGCACAGATCCCTACATCTTGATCATCAAGTTAAGAAGCTACGTTTCTTTGACCTAATTAGTTTTGTACACTGAGGAGGTACTCGTAGTTGAAAGCGGATATAAGAGTGGAGTTGGCTTTAAGGACTTTATTGGGACGGGTTATGGG
Source organism: Mantis religiosa (assembly GCA_030765055.1). Classification (NCBI taxonomy): domain Eukaryota; kingdom Metazoa; phylum Arthropoda; class Insecta; order Mantodea; family Mantidae; genus Mantis; species Mantis religiosa. The sequence continues at coordinate 13,091,021 of CM060949.1, forward strand.
TTCGTAGCTAGCTCAGAGCATGGCTCTTTGATCCCAGGAGTGGTACACAAGAGTCTGCTTCATTTTTTGCCTTTCTTTATTCATCACCACTTACTCTTCTTGCCTGGTTTTCACACACACACACACACCTTTCTTACACACATCACTAATTTTGAGCTCCCCATGCTACCCCGCTGTGTCCATCGACGTTCCGAAAATGAGTGCCTCCAGGTGAATATTCACTTGTCTCCTGGTTTTCCAGTTGGCAGTACCCCTTGCCTCCTGGGTGTATTGACCAACCCTTCGTTATCTGTCTGTTCGCCTAGCGAACGCTCCCGTACACTCACAAACTGAGTGTACTGTTCAGCACTCACGCCATCTCCCGTCCCTGGCATTATATTTACTGCAGTCTTTTGTTCAGGATGCGAGTATTGATAGTGTTTTGTCGTTGATAATTTTGTTTTGTTTGTTATCTCTATTTAGTGTATATATTGTAGTGAAAATATTTAGTGAAAATATTCCTATAGTTTATTGAAGGTACAGATGTTGTTATTTAACAAGAATATTACAGCTGTAATGTACAGTTAAATACATAACGTTTCATAATATATGGCACAAAAATGCCCAAGTTTAGAAGTGAATTCTTGTGATTGATTTTCAGGAGTTGGCCAACTTCTTTCGAAATCACATCTCCCACTCGCATAAATAGTTTACCGTACACTTCCTTAGCGTACATAACAGGTATTATGCTAATATTTAATTAATTAAAATGTGCAATTAAGTATTCAGGAATGCACAATATGTGGAAAAAGGCTGGATATTTGATCCTGCCAATGATTATGTGTGGGGAAGTGAGTGGATGTAACTCACTGCATTACCGACGGAATCGTTTGTTTCTTGTCGCATCCGATATATCAGAAAGAGCGCCCTATGTGTTATCAACGCCAACCACAGAGGATCTTGTTTTAATCTGTGATTTAGAGCAAATATTTCTGCACAGAAATTATACATGTCTTTTAAACATAAAAAATAGCTTGTGAAATGCACTATTTCTTAGATACACATTTGAATTTCACATAGTTTATAAGACGAGGTCATTCAAACAGATCCAAAATACAAGTTATGGCTACTGCAAAAGTTCATATATGTGCAAATGCTCTTTGTAATTGTAAAGAAATAGCATATGGTAATATTTTCTTTATTCATTTATTTTATCCAAACTGATTCTCATTAATATACAATAACTTATTAACCCTACATGTATGTGATAAAGATTTGTACAACAGCTGCTAAGTCATTCATTGTGAATAATTTTATTTTGTATGCAGACGATGCCACACTAGGTTTGAGCAACAGAAACTTGCTAAATCTAGAAATCGATGCAAATTTGACCTCCAGTATCTTGGCACAGTATTGTCACCCAATTATCGGAAAGCCAGACCAACGACAGCTGAGAAGGGACCAGAGGCCACACCCACTCATCTATCTCAGTCACTAACTGAGGGGTTGATTAGGAAAGTGTCACTTGTCGCTGGCCGCCTCTTCCCCCTTCCACTGCCGTCTGGAACCTTCGCGGTGATTCACTAAAACCAGGGACTTCTAGAAACCAGTGATATTCCTATAAAAAGGGCTGCAATGAGTGAGGACAGTTAGTTCTTGGTGAGCACCGAAGCAGTGCCGTGCTAGTGTACGGATGAGAAGACTGTGTACGTGCATCGGAAGAGTGTGCGTAACTGTGAGCGGCAGTGGAACTGTAACAGGCGAACTGGTGAAACGTAATTTTGTGCATTACGTAATTCTGTGTAATTGGCAAGTGTTCAACTCTAAGTTGGTGGAAATAAAGAACATTTTTGAGTGGTGCAATTGGACTTTTCCTTTCACGAACCCACAAAGTCACCGTATTTTAATGATATCAGGCTGTGTACTAATGCACAAAAAGCGAATTAATTCTATTTGATTTTAAGAGACGTCCTATCGAACCTCAGCTTAATATAGGCAACAGTCTAGTCCAGTGTGTAAAATGTGTACATATTTAAGGTTTAATCCTTGATGACAAGTTAACTTGGAACAACCACATTGAAAAACTAGAAAGTAAATTAAGCTCAGGACTTTTTCTGTTGCGATATTTAGCCAATTTTCTCTCAGTAGATACTAGTTGGTTAGTATATTTTGCATAAGAAAATTTACACATTTCTTATGGCATCGAGCTGTGGGGACACACTTCCAAATTAAACTTTAACAGAATTTTTCACCTACAGAAAAGAGCTATCAGATACCTGGTAAAAATAACCTGTGCGAGTTCATGTAGGCGTATTTTAAAAAATTAAACACACAAACTCTTTCATGCATATGTATTCTGCGAAAAATACTTTTTGTACATAACAGGAATATAACCTCCACAAATTCTGATGTCCACACATATGAAACAAGGGGGAAGAATAACTATATAGTTAAAGGTCATAGGCTAAAACGTTTTGAACATAAGCCCCAATACTTAGGTCAAAAACTACTTAATAATCCTCAGGAAAGTCTACAAAAATACTGTGTCAGCTGCTAAGTTTCAATCTAAACTGACTAAACTCTTGTTAAGCAGAGCCTATTGCAGTATACATGAATAGTTTGATGACAACTTCGATGATTTTGAATAATTATATTTTGTGTATATATATATGTGTGTGTGTGAGAGAGAGAGGGGGGGGTTAATGACAATTTTTTGACATTTCTGATTGTTTACTTTTGAGAGAGAGAGAGTATGTATTACATATGACATGGCTTAATTGTGTTCAAACACTGTATGAAGTTACAATAAATATGAATATATAATTAGAACTGGAAGTTTACTACAGAAAATCATATTATAGATTTTATTAAAGTATACTGCTTAGGTATGGTATAGATTTTGCAGTGTTAACCACCTCCATATTATTTCCTGTTTAAGTTTCGAACCTCCTGATATGTACTTGTATACTTTTTCAGATAGTGAATTATTGTTATTTTTCCTTGGTCAGGTATATTCCACGGAATATCAAAATGATTACTTAGACAGTTGCTTATAGGAATTCGTAGTTTCGTTCTTGTAATTACAACGAGCTCTGTAGATATCCAATGAAGGTTTATCTCGACTTACAAAAATAAACTTTTCTAACAGTAGTTACAAGGGTAAATAGGAGAATTCAGGTGAATACACGCGTAGTATTCATTAACATATAATGCACAGCTATATACTAAGTAACGTCCAATTCAAGTTTAATTATTCAAGTTTACTACTTATCAGTTTCTGCAATCAGTAGTTTCGCAACTAGCTGCATAGTGTTTTACGTAGTTACAGTATCACCAAAAGATGGCGCCACTGAAGAATCGGGGCGCAGAGGAGTGAAATGCCCTGAAAGTCACGAAGTTTTCTATTTCAGATTTTTGCTGTATTTTATATTAAAATAAAATTTATAGCAACTTTACTTCCTGTTCAAAAGAAGCCAGGTTGAACATATTTTTAGCCGAACGGTAACACAAATTTTCGTCTCGTTGGAACAAATGACTGGCATGATAATTATTAAATGACATGGAGGACTGTTTTAACTATTGACGAACGATAAATGATTCTGAGCTAGACGATAAGATATCTGAATAAGACGTGATTTGATGGATTAGTATGGTTTTGGAAGTGCGGTATTAGACGGTCATTCATGGTTGTTATTGATAGGTGATACATTGGATATTGGAAAATCAACTATTCGTGTGCTACAAGTGACCATGTGCAAAGTGAAACAGTGCGAATAGAAGAAGTAAACAGTGGTGTTCGATTTGAGTCCAGTTTGTGAGTGAACAGTGTTTGGTGCAATAAAGTACATAGTGACGCGTATTAAGCATAAATCCGCCACAAAAGAGCGTGGGACGCACAGCTGCGTGCCATTGTCGCACGCAACAAGAGGCGTCCCCAAACAACGATGCCCTCAGCAACCACTGCGGCTGACAGACATTGACTCCCGCCACAAGATGGCGGCGGCCGCAGTGACAATTGCAGCAGCATTACCACCATCTGGCAGCGGACTGATCCCCCGAGGCGGTCGGCCGGCTGCCTTTCCAGCCCCACCGCTGGAGCACTCCAACAGCGACCCGCCTTCGGGCCCAATATTGGCCAACGTCACAGCAGCCACTACCTCAGCCCCGATGGAGCATTGCGCCATGAAGGACGAGGCCGTTACGCGAAAGTACGCCCAACTGGAAAAGGAGGTAAAGGACATTCAAAAAGAAATATCTTACCTCCAGGAAATATTGGAAAACACGGCCCCAGAGTCCCGGGACTATGGAAAAATAGCTAGTGACTTGGCACGCTGCTACCAGGAACACGCAATCAAAAGGCGACACCTGGTGAAGCTGGGAAAAGGCTGGCAGGTAGCATCGCCCAGAAAGCGACCCCAGCACCGCAATAGCGACTCGGATGCCGAACGCAAGAAAACCAAAACGCAACATCTGCCCCTCCAGTTCGCTACCAGAAGCAGGTACGAGGCGCTGTGCTCGTCCGAGGAGGATGAAGATTTGGAACGACCCACTGCCTTCTCTGCCCTTCCGACCACAAAATCAAAGGAACCCAAGCACCAACGGCCAACACGACCAAACACTACTGCAGCAAAAGCGTCAATAACAACCGCCACTTCTACACACATCCCCACCTCTACAATGGCCTCCACATCAGCCGCAGCCGCCGCTACAAACACAAAGCAAACCTCACAGAAACCGCCGCGCATTGTCATTCCTGACGTCAGGTAGGCGACTAAAGTCCTGCAGATACTTCGGGGCTCCCTTCCAGCTGGCGCGTACACGCTTCGGAATACGCGCAACTGCCTCAAGCTGTTTCTCAACCGGAAAGAAGACGCCATCCCCAATATGACCAAGCTGAATGACGCCGGAGTAGAGGACTTCAGCTTAAGCCCGCGGAGTGATCAACCTCTCCGATACTTCCTGAAGCGTCTTCCCGAGAACCTTGAAGAGGACCTTATCTGCTAGAACCTAGAGGCGAAGGGCTACACCGGCGTTCTCGTCCGACAACTGAGTTCACGCGGCAGGCCCTTGCCAAGTTACCCTTGACAGGACCACTCAAAGCCAGCGACTTCTGCAAGAAAGAGAGGATTGCCATACACTTGCCATTGTAGAGGTTCTAAAGACAAATAACAACATTACACAATGCTCTTAAACTGCCGGCAGCTGGGGCACACATTTAAGATGTGTCACATGACCACCCAATGTACCCTCTGCGGTGGCCTGCCCGCTTAGCTGACTGCCCAAAGAAGGCAACGCAGGACGTTGTACCCCGCTGTGCGAACTGTGGGGAGACGCATCCTGCCAGCTACAGGGGTTACGAGACGTTCCGCAACGAACGCGACCACCGCCAACTGACAGCCATAGCCAGGGCAACCCCAAGTGCAAAACCAGGTCCACGGCCCATTGCTAAGCCGGACCTGGTCAGAGATGGCGTCTCATTTGCAGGCGCCATGAGGGGACAAAGCGCACCAATGCCGCCACCTGCTGGCCAACCCTCAACAGCTCGCCTTTCCCAGGTGCCATCTGGTGACCTAGGAGGCCCCAAAGAGCTCTTTACTCTGTTTAAAAAGCTCAAATTACAGAAACTTGCTCCAAAGGTACAGCCTTTTATCGCAAGACTTAAGAGCTGCACCAGCACTTGGGAGAAACTAGAAGCCCTCAAATGGGTTCTGTCGCACATCTTCGAGTAAATGACTCTACTAAGGGGAGGCACATCTCTAACTCGCGGGCTCCTGTGGAATGCCAACGGCATCTACAGGCAGATGCACGAACTTGAAAGCTACCTGTGGCGTAAAAAAATTGACGTCGCATTCATTTGTGAAACAAAATTAAAGCAAGAGCACATTTTCAAGCTCAGGGGTTACCAAATTTTTCGGACTGATATAATAGGCAGACAGGGAGGGGAAACAGCTAATTTACTAAAAAAAGTTGCTGATGCTCCTGTTACGCTGCCACCATTGGCAGCCTTAGAGTGCACGGCTCTTAAAGCACCATTAAATAACAAAACGGTGATGCTGGTGGCCCTCTATCGGCCTACAAACTCCCCCGACTGTAGACGCGACATCAAGCAAATCCTCACTTTGGAGTAGCATGTTATAAGGGCAGTAGACTTCAACGCTCGACACCCCTGGTGGTATTCACGTCGAGCAAACGCGTCTGGAAATCTCCTAGTAGACCTTATAACAGAAAATGACGATCTCGAGGTGTACTCCCCCCCCCCCCACGAACCCACGTTTTGGCACAACTCAGAGCACGACAATGAAATTTTGGACTTCTTCATTACAAAAAATGCGACATTACCAAACAACTTCACTGTGTATCACAGCCTAGACTCCGACCATTCTACAGTGCACTTTGATATCAGTGGCGCCATCACGACCGGTCTGACTGGCCCTCTGAGGCGCGCAGAAACAGACTGGAGCAAGTTTACCCTTGAAATACACGGGAAGGCTCAGCCTAGGCTGTCATACTACAGCGAGGCGGATATCGTCGTCGCCATTGAAAACTACACCGTCTCGCTTCACACGCCCAAAAGAAATTCCACCGGCTACACCACAAACCCAACTAGTTTTTGCACGTACCCTGAAGTGGAGCAGCTCATTTCCAGGAGGCGACGCTTGACGAGACTTTGGCGGCTTACCCGCCAGCCTGAGTACAATGTGCTAGCAAAATGCCTACGCAACGTCATTCGGCAACAAATTAAATTAAACAAAATTGAGCAGTGGGTGTAGAAAATGTTAAATACTACACATTCGGACAATTCTTTACGGAAATTATTAAAGGGATTTAAAGTTTCCTCGAGCGCTAACTCAGGCACTGAGGCGCTACACACTCACCTCGGCCTGCACTTCTCTTCTGAGGAGAAAGCCGAGGTCTTTGCAGACTATCTGGAAACAAGATTTACAGAAAACCGAGCCAAGAACCACGAGTTAGAACGGGATGTCCAGACTTGGAACAAAACTGGGTGGCACAGAAGCATGAGCAACACTTAGCCCTCACAACACCACAGGAAGTTTACAAGCTCATTAGGAACCTACCTAATGGGAAAGCCGCCGGCCCGGACAGGGTGACTAATGAGGAACTCAAACATATCCCGAGAAAAGCCCTGGTGCAACTTTCAAAAATAATCAACGCTTGTTTGCAGCAAAACTAGTTCCCTCACACTTGGAAACGAGCCAAGGTAATAATGCTCCCTAAGCATGGGAAAATCACCAGGCAACCTCAAAATTACCACCCCATTAGTCTCCTGTCCACTATTGGTAAATTGCTCGAGAAAATAATTCTATTTCGACTCCAAAAGCAAATTGTGGCGCTGGATATTTAAATTACATTTTCGCTTTAGAAAAGGGCACTCTACAGACCTTCAACTTTTAAGACCAGTAGATGACCTCACCGAGCAATTTAACAATCGGGCTTCAACGTTGGCGCTATTTTTGGACGTAGAAGCCGCATTTAATCGGTGCTGGCACAACGGCCTGATTTACAAGCTGCACCGAGAGTTTACCGGCCTCCAAAATTCACTGCCATTGCTGCATAATTTTTTTAAAATACAGGCGCTTCTACGTCCAAGTGGGTGGCTCCTCCTCAAAGGAGGGAGTGATGCAGGCTGGCGTACCACAAGGGGCTATTATGTCACCTTTCCTGTATATACTCTTCACCAACGACTTCCCCGTGGACCCCAGATGCAAACTGCAATGTATGCTGACGACACTGCAATATACAACCATCATAAAAATCCTCGTTATGGACTTTTAGAGATGCAGCGGTACATTGACCGCTTCCTATCATGGCTTCATGACTGGAAAACCAAAATTAATGCGAACAAATGCCGGATTATACATTTTACAAAGTAGCGCCCTATGGCAATGGACCTAACGGTCGATGGTCAAATATTGGACTGTCGTCAGCAGGTCAAGTACCTCGGCGTGACGTTGACACCCACGATGCATTGGACCACCCACTTAAGAGATAGCGCCAACAAAGGGCGGCAGCGATTAAAGATGTGCGCCTCCATAATTAGGAGCAACCAGCTAAAGCTGCGCTCGAAGATCATTCTATATAGATCCTTTATTTTATCCGTGGTCCTGTACGCCTGCGTGGTCTGGGCCAACGCCTCCAACACCGTCCTAAAGTACCTCCAAACGCTACAAAACCTATCCCTAAGCATAATCCTGTCTGCTCCTATCCGAACAACAACTGCCACCATTCACCAAGATACCCACGTCCCTTGCATCAACAAGGCCATCAGCAAACGTGCCTCTTCGATCTGGGCGCGCATCCGACACCATCAAAACCCCACCATAGACAATATTGGGAAAGGTGAACCCAAGCACCGAAAACACGCCAGAATCAAAGTATATTGAAGAAAAACAAAAATAAAAAAAACAACACGACTGCAAAATTATGTGCGCCCAACCCTTCCTGTCTCCTGTTACGCTCCCCGACAGAGGCCACCATCATCGGCAGTCCAGGAGTCAGCTACCCGCTGCCGCACAGCCTAAATGCGAACATTGTAAATATTGTACATAGCCATGTCTGTGTAGTGTATTGCGTGTGATATTGGGACGTACGTGGTATGTCCAGGTGTGTGTGTGTGTGTGTGAGAGAGAGAGAGAGAGAGAGAGAGAGAGAGAGAGAGAGAGAGAGAGAGAGAGAGAGAGAGAGTGCGCAAGATAAGCGCAGTGTAAATATGTAAATATAAAAACAAGAATAACAAAGACATAGACTAATAACGGGATAAAACTGGTCCACGATGGCCTCAGAACAGGTCGCCGTATGGGTTTCAGAAGAACCCCAAAGACAATAAGAAACCATACCCAGAATTATAAACCCATATAAATTTAGAGCCTGTAAGCTGGGTCCAATGTACCGGCACCAGGCAAACAACTTACAAATAAAAAGCCTTAAGCCTTAAAAAGCCTTAACTGACACTTTCTAGTGTTTCCAGCTCGTTTTATTTCGTTTGTCATGTAAAATCGTGAAAATTAATAAAGGCGTGGCATTTCTTTTGTATCTCTGTAAACATTGTTAAAATAAGAAGAAAATGCAGGCCATATACCAAAATATAAGGTAATTTCTTAGGGCTATATTAATAGTTATCGCTTTTATCTAGACTATCTTCCGACTAACTTTGTCTGGAGGGTGGTCTAACTTTTTGGTATTCATAGAATGTGAAAACCCTGGGAGCAGGAAGGAGCAAATATTACACGACGTAGAAAGGTTGTTCTGCGCATGTACGAGTCTCATAGAGTGCTAAATAAACCACAGTGTACCTACAAGTTTATAAAACTCTGTGGTAGTTTCGCAGCTGTTTCTTAATCATTCTTACGGTTGCTGCTGCTGTTTGAGATTCGGTAACAAAGTTTGGTGTGCTGTGAATATGGATAATATGAAGAAGCGTGGTATCAATAGGTCAAACGAAGACCAATGTTTTCTATAGTACAAAAAAGAATGAACATTACAGAAAATAAATCCATGTCGAGGAATACAAATATGAGAAAGGAGGAGACATGTAGGGAAATGTTTAACGACTGGGATTCCCTCAATACTCTGGCCCACAGAGCATTGTCTATCTCTGATCCCAGCCCCTTAGAACAGGAATTACAACCCCTGAGACTCACTTTTCGTCAAAACGTATATGACGTTGAAGCCTCCATCACCAAAGCTATGAAAGGGAAACCTGTAATACAGAAAGCGTCAGATAAGCCTTCCGCTACAGCCTACATCCCGTTTACCGGCAATCTATTCGGCAGAATCAGCAGAATTCTCGCCAAATACAACATCAGGACCATCCACAAGCCACCTCCGAAGATGAAACATCTGTTGAGACCAGTGAAAACAAACTGGACTTCCAAGTGCCGGGAATGTATACCCTCTGAATGTGAGACACCGTATATAGGAAAAACCGGAAGGACCATCGCTACTTGTATAATCAAACATTTGTTTAATGCAATCTGAAAATTCTGGGCTGGCATGGCATGGTTTTGATAACGACTATAGAGCCAATTTTCGGGAGACGACCATCTTGGCAAAATGCCGCAGTTACTGGGAGCGGAGAATTAAGGAGGCTTTCGCGATTTCCTCTGAAAGAAGACGCTTAATGTGACGTTGGATTTCAGTGCAGCTCCTCTTGGAAACCGGCCTTAAAATGGAAATCCGTCGAATTAAGATGCAAAGATCAATACAGCTTGATAATCAAGTTAAGTAGTTACGTGTTGAGGCGGTCTTTGCCAGTTAAGCACCTCGTTGAGCCCCCTCCCGGCACTCAACCCCTCATAAGATAGGATATGTGATAGGTGAGGACTACGGATGGGAGGTTTCCAACAGGTCGGGGTTTTTCTCAGGGTAGATATGCATGAATACTCACTTTTGAGTTCCAGGGAGTGGGTGCGTCCTGACAGTGTGTGGGTATTATCTCATAGGAGACACCACGACCTTTGAATATCAAGTTTATTGTTACAATTAGTCCTCTCCACTCGCCACTGTTGACGATGTTATTCGCACATTAGGCGCGAGATTTGAGATTTTACCGTTGCTGCGCGTATGCCACGACTGATATGTATATGCGCTCGCGTTGTTCCTGAACGTCGTTAGTGAATCACTTCGCACAACATAGTATTGCCGGAGGATTATTAAACAAACAAAAAAGAACGGAGTGTGGTGAAATCTCAATGACCTTGTAATGTGTGCAGTTTCGCTCATTCGCTAACACAGGGTGTTCGATAACCACCTAATGTGAGGTACTCCGTCCATCCACGAACGCGGACTCTGATGAAATTTTTGTACTTGTCGCCTCCTTCACACGCTGAAACAGAGTGTTTTTCCTAGCAGACATCGAACGTCGCCATTGCACAAATTTCCCCTTCCTTTCGCCGAATTTTGGACACTTTAGAGGTCATGAGACCGGTTGCTTGTCCCTTATAGGTTGTGTTTCATCCCTAGTCTTGAATTTAATAGCAATTTCTAATAAATTAATTAAGCTAATTAATGCATAAGCATGTTTGGAACTGTGTACCTTACATTCCAGAGTCTATTTTCTCGTCAGGTATCATATGCAGGCCAAGACTTAGGCTGGCGCCCAGGGTCTATCCTTGGACAATGCCACATTTGTCGGATAGGAACACGCAAAGAACCTGTCAGTGCGGGAAAATGTTAATTTTGCCCTCTCCCTTAACACGTTGGGTTCATGCTTTTAATAATATATATTGGGATTGCCTGTTTAGTATCTGCACTTGTATACTTAATCATTACCCTCTATATTTATTATAACTTTAATTCATATTGTGGTATCTATCCGCCCTTAATTATGCATGTAATAAGACTTTCGGGGCTATTATGATGATGTTGTGCCTAACAGGGACGGTATCCGTGTCTTTGACACAATTTTCTATATTCACGCCATCTCCTGACCTGGCAATTAATTTACTGAAAGCAATCTTTTGTTCAGTAATGCGAATTTTGATAGTGTTTTTTCTTTGTTTATAGTTGTGTTTTTTCCAGTAATTCATTTGTGGTTATAACATTTTATAAATATCCTGATGATGATAGGGATGTACACTACCGAAACGTTGATAGCTTATCGTCTTTTATCGTGTTTTCACACTACATTCGCATGGCCTCCGAATGCCTCGCGTGGAGAGGTCGTCCATCTTCCCTTACCCTGCATGACAGCTCAATCGTGCGCGGTTCGATCTCGCTCTTTCAAGCAACTCTAGACTCGCTACTCCACATTCGGTGTTTCAACAACTTTTTGCCGAACTACTGGGCCGTTACCCTAACTATGTTCCGGTCTTTACAGACGGCTCTCAGTTAGGTAGCACTACGGGTTGCGCGTTCTTCATTAACGGTGAGGCTCATAAATTTCGACTTCTGGACTCCACTTCGGTCTTCTCAGCAGAGCTGTATGCCATCTTCTATTTGCTCCTTTTTATTTGCAAGTTAGCTCCTGGCTCTTTTATCGTCTGCACTGACTCTCTAAGTGCTCTTCAGGCCTTGCAACAGCACACTGCCGCTCACACCCTTGTTTTAAAAATACAGGCACAGATCTCGCAAATGCTCGGTCGAGGATACCATTTTGTTTTTACTTGGACCCCAGGCCATGTGGGCATTTCCGGGAAGGAAGAGGCGGACGCGGCTGCTAAGTCCGCTTGCCGTTTGCCCCGGAGTTTAACAACTACGGTGCCATACCAGGATGTGCAACGTTTTTTCCGTCGCCAACTACTATCTGCTTGGCAGCAATCCTGGACAGCTTTGGAAGGCACACAACTCCGGGCGATAAAGGAGAGCGTACAACCCTGGCCAACTTCCTGCAGGGATAACCGGCGAGCCGAGGTGATACTCACCCGGCTGAGAATTGGGCACACACGAGCGACTCATGTCCATCTGTTAAGAGGGGAACCGGCCCCTGTGTGTGTTCCGTGTGCAGTACGCCTCACTGTGCGGCATGTATTGCTCGATTGCCCGCAGTACGCCCGCGTTCGCCAGTCTTTGGGCCTAAGGACTAACTTGCAACGTATTTTAGGGGACGACCCAGTGTCCGTGGATAAGGCTCTGCGGTTTTTTTTTAAAATCGGTTTTAATAAACAAGTCTGACTTGTATTTTATATGTATTAATTTCAGGGGTTTTAAATTTTTAGTACCGGGATGAGTTATTTATGTGCTTTTAATAGCTGAGTGTTTTTATTTTATCTTACTTTTTAACTTTGTGTAGCTTTTAGTTTTTAGAATTGACTTCGGGCCCAAATGACCTTGTTGTCGTCGGGCCCTAAAACACTACACACTCACTCACTCGTCTTTTCACCTGGCTTGTCGCCCAAGAAGTACGTGAGCGTGTTCGTCGTTAGGAAAGCTTCAGGTCTTATTTTATTTAATTTATAACGAGATTTCTGATGATACTGCTTACTGATGCAGGTCAGCAGTGTTGTCTTGATATCCTCCTCTTGCATAATATCGAAGTGCTGTTAGGATTTAAGTGTCAATTGAAATACTCTTCTTCAGTAAATCAAATGCCAGATCAGGATATGGCGTGAGTACAGAACATTAATTAGTTCAACACACACACACACACACACACACACACACACACACACACACACACACACTGGACATTGAAGATCGGAGTGTCAGACCTTCGGTCTCAAGACAGATCAGGGCTAGGCCCACTACTGGCAGTGTAGTGTTTTGTAAGGAAGGATAATATACGGCAGATGATGAGGTTGAAGTTATATATAAGCCATCTGGTCTGTTATTTTATGTGCATAGAAGCAGCCTCGGGCGTATGTAGCGCTCTCCAGAACCGATGTCGTACTCACCTAGACCGCGGATGAGGGAGTTCAAGTTATGGGAGAGGTTTTTATAGAAGGAACCAGAAAGGGTATGGATGTAGTCTATTATTGTGGGGATACGTAGGTCACGTCGGATAGCTACCTAGTCTTACCATAAATACTGTCACAACATTCTAATTCAACTGATACAAAATGCTTGGAGATATTTTAATATCCTTATAGCACTAGTTACATAGATTTATAGAGAATTGAAATCACATATAATTCTTCAAAATGGCCACCATTAGCACGCACACAGTCTTTGTGGCCACTCATCAATTGCATTACGCACCACATCAAGAGGGAACTCGGCAACCGCCTTCAGAAGAGAGCACTTCAAACTTTCAATATTGGGATATCTCTTCTTGCAAGCTATCTCCTGAAGCTTGGACCACAATTTGTAGTCCAAAGGGTTTAGATCCGGACTAGCAGATGGCCAGTCTGAAGTATAAATGAAGTCTGGAACATTTGACCTCAGCCACTCCTGGGTTGAACCAGCCTTGTGTGATGGGGCAGAATCCTGCTGGAAGGTCCATCTCTGTCCACGGAAGAGTGTGTTGTTGAGATTCTTAACTATTGGTTGAAGCACTGTGTTCTGATACACTTGTGCAGTTGTTTTCACATTTATTCACAAAAATGAAGCTCCGTTGTGCCCTCGTAGCTCACACCCCACCACACCATGACTGATGCAGGATGATGATCCCTCTGGAATCTTGGAGCGTTTTCACCAGCTTCTCTAGATGACGTAGCATATACCCTGTCATTTTGGGCATTGAAAGTCTCCTTAACTTTGAAAATTTTTAAATCAGTGAAAAGAATTCGTCGGTGCCCATTTGCAGCGTAACACTTTAGCAAGCGCTTTGATTTTAGGGGTCCCTGGCGCTTCGGTTCATTTGTAAGAAGGTGTCCCTTGCATCGTTTGTAAGCATGGAGTCCCAAGTCACTCCTCAATGTACAAGACATAGACATTTTTGAAATGTTTAGCTCTTGAGCCATCACCGACTGCCTTCTTATAGGATTTCTCCGCACACGAGCCTCCAATGGTTTCACTAATTTTGGAGTCCGAACTGTGCGTGGTCTTCCTTCCCGCGGGCGATCTTTCACATCTCCAGTCTCATCGAAACGCTGGATAGTGCGATAGACAAACCGCTTTGTGATTTTCAATTTCTGGAGGGTTTTGAAAATCTCACTTGGTGATTTACCTAACCTATATAGCGCTATCACAGCCACACGATTTTCATAGTCACCCCATTCCATCTTGAAGATTTTACAATACAACTTTACACTTCCACAGCTGCTCCATCAATGACTCAGGCTACCTGCTACCGCTCTGGAATGTGCCGGCTCCTCCGGCTGGAGGTACAGCCACCCTCAAAAGTTTGTGACAGTATTTATGGTAAGACTAACTACATTGGGGATAATTAGGTCAAAGAAACGTAACTACTTAAATTCATTATCAAGCTGTATTGATCAGTACTTCCTAAGTCGAGGAATTTTCATTTTAAGGCCGGTTTCCTAGAGGAGTTGAACCGAAATCCAGCATCGCGATTAAGGGTGTTCCTCACGGAGGAAACCCCCCAGGGGCCTACTTAGGTAGGTACGGGTTTGGCGCACCCGGGGTCCCGAGCCAACAGTCTCCCTCGTGTAGGCTAAGGGATACGGTCAACAGGCCCACTCACGTGTACGCCGTGCGTGGAGACGATTAGATGCTTTTTAGAATATTTTCTAGTTTAGAGTTTAGGATTTAGAGAACGAAATTTTAAGTAGGGTTTGATTGATTTTTTTTATGTACGTGTATTTTTAATAGGTTTTGTTACATTTGTATAGTATTAAGAAAGTTTTATATCTAGCTTTAGCCATGACTAGTTTTTTAAGGGACGCTGATGACCACCGTAGTTGAGCGGCCTTATATATATCATCATCATAATCATCATCATCATCACGGAGGAAATGGACAAAGCTTCCTTAATTCTCCGTTCCCAGTAACCTTTGTATTTTGCCAACATAGTCCTCTCCCGAAAGTTGACTCTATGGTCATCAAAACAATGCTCTTCCAGCCCAGACTTCTGAGGTTGCAAATAGGCCTTAAAAATGAAAATCCATCCACTTAAGAAGCTCAGATCAATACAGCTAGATCATCAAGTGGTTACGTTTCTTTGACCCTATTAATATTCTATACTCACACCATCTCCTGATCTGGCATTTAATTTACTGGAAACAGTCTTTTGTTCAGTAATGCCAATTTTGATAGTGTTTTGTCTTGATTTATATTTATGTTATATCCAGTGATTCATTTGTGGTTATAACATTTATTAAAATACGAGGGCTATCCAGAAAGTAGATTACGTTTTGGAATAAAAAGTAAACAAAGTATAGGAAACAAATTTTATTATATACAGATGAAAGCCACACTCAAATACTACTTTTCGACATAGTCACAATTCAAATTAAGGCATTTATCGTAGCGATGTACGAGCTTGGAAATTCCTTCGTCGAAAAATTCGGCCGCCTGCGCCTTCAACCACTTCGTTACCTCTTCTTGCAGCTGTGCGTCGTCATCAAAACGCTGCATAGCCAGCCACTTCTTCATTGCTGGGAATAGGTGGAAGTCGCTCGGTGCCAAGTCGGGACTGTACGGCGGATGAGGAAACAACTCCCACTTAAAAGATTCAAGAACTTCACGAGTGACATTTGCCGTGTGGCGCCGGGCGTTGTCGTGAATCAACAAGATCTTAGAGCTCAACATTCCTCTGAGTTCTTCTGAGTTTTTGGAGAGTTTGGCAATACCTTTGAGAGTTTATTGTAGTGCCTCTTTCCAGGAAGTCCACCAAAATCACACCTTTTCTGTCCCAAAAAACAGTCGCCATCATCTTCCTTGCCGACATTGTTTGCATGCATTTCTTGGGTTTTTGGGGAGAACTTGTGTGCCCCCACTGCATTGATTGCAATTTCGTTTCACAGTTCACGTGTTTCACCCATGTTTCGTCACCAGTAACGATGCGATCGAGTAAAGAGTCACCATTATTATGGTAAACGTCCAAAAAGTTCAACACTGCAGCCATTCGCTGATTTTTGTGGTCCTCTGTCAAGATTTTTGGAATCCATCTTGCACAAAACTTGTGGTAACCAAGCTTTTCGCTGATGATTTCGTGCAACAAACTTCGCGAAATTTGTGGAAAACTCAAAGAAAGTTCCGTTATTGTGAACCTTCGATTTTCACGGACTTTTTCGACAAGTTCGGCAGTCACTATGCTGGGTCTCCCACTTCGATCTTCGTCGTGAACATTGGTTCGGCCATTTTTAAATCTGATGACCCACTGACGCACTCCACCTTCAGTGATAATGTTGTCCCCATACACTTCACAAAGCTGCCGATAGATTTCTATCGGTTTACAGTTTTTTTTTTTTTTTTTTTTTTTTTTTGCAGTCAGAAACCTTATTACTGTACGCACCTCGCAGCTCGCGGGATTTTCAATTAACGCAGACATTTCAAACCGTCACAGTATCTGAACGGAGCACAGCACGAACCTCTCACTAGCACGGCAAGATGCCGACTGAGCTGCGCAACGCTCTGACCCCAAGATGGCCGCGCTAGCCCCGCCCCTAGCGGAAACAGACGAAAACGTAATCTACTTTCTGGATAGCCCTCGTATTTATGTTATATCCAGTGATTCATTTGTGGTTATAACACTTATTAAAATATCCTGGTGATGGAAAAGATGCACATGATGATAATAAATAACACAGTCTTATAACAAAGGTGTGGATTGTAGAGTTATGAAAGCACACAAGCCCTAATTCATATACTAACATTGCTCCCCAATTTCCAACGTAAGGGACAAAATGAAATGTGATTCTGAAACTCGTGAAATTATAAATAAATGTACCATGACATATTTTGTGTGGTGTCTTTATCTTACTTAGTTAATAAAGAATAATTGAGAGAACACAAATCTTTGTTTAATTTAATTATAATAATTTTCTACGTTTACATACATCCACAAAACATGAAGTAATTTCTACTCCACTTTACAGCAGTTAGATGACCCGTATTTTACTAAAGCAACTAAGGTACAATCTGAGGGTATGCAGGTGGGATTTGTGGCGTACGAAGCGGCGTTTGAACAGATAACCTCAGGGTATTATGCCCCTTGCCGCTCATTCGGTCAATGGGTTCAATATCACAATCAATCTCATGCGCAGTATCTCCTGTTGTTTGTCCCACATCAGTCTATATAGGTGAGCTGCATTAGTACAAAAATGTATTCTCGGCTCTGTCGTGGAGAACTACAAAGACAAGTGACGATGTAGATCGCCACAATAGTTAAATTATTTATAAGATATTACACTGTGCCAGTCAAAAATTGTATTTTCTACCTTAAATACAAGTATTACTTAAATGCTTTAAGCATACTTGGTAGTGATTTTGGATGAAAATGCGGATTTTTTTTGTATTTTTCTTAATACGAGGGCTTTTCAACAAAGAATGATCACATATTTTTTGACAACGTACCTTTACTCATACTCATAATTTTGATGGTCCTTATCAAAATAGATTCCCCTGAATGCGATTCACTTGATCCAGCGTTTCTGCCAGTCTTCAAAGACATGCTGGAAAGCATTTTTGAGAGATCCTTCAAAATCGCCTCAGCAGCCTTCACCACTACTTCTGATGACGTATAATGCCTCCCACGAAGGCATTTCTTCAAGCTAGGGAATTCAAAAATTCTCATGGGGTTATATCCGTACTATAGGGAGGGTGATGGATGCCTTTCACGTTGATTTTTGCAAGATATTCAGCAACAACTTTGGCAATATATGGCCGCGCATTATCGTGGTGCAGCATCCAGCCTGCTGCACGGAAATGTGGTATTTTGCGCCTGATATAGACTTGCAATGTTTTCAGGACATCCCTGTAGTATTGTCGAGTTACTGATGTGTGTTCAGGTACAACATGCTGATAAACCATTCCATGAATATCAAAGAATGAGATTGCATATTTTTCCCAGTAGAAGCTACCACCTTTTGTTCTTTGGGGGTTAGTGATGAAGGAGATTTCCTTACTGAGATTTGCTGTTTGCGCTCAGGAACAAAATGATGTAGCCAAGTTTCCTCAGCAGTGATTACGTTAGAAAGAAACTGCGGATCTTCCTCTAACATCAACATTAACTGTATGTAGACTTGCATGCCAATGTGCTTTTGTTCGGGAAGCAACAGTCTTGGAACCCATCGCGCACAAACACGTCTCATATGTGATGCTTGTGTCACCAGCGTGTGGGTGGCACCCAGTGAAATGTTCAGTATTTCAGAAAGTAATCTTAAGGTAATTCGTCGATCCTCTCTCACAATGTCAGCAGCGGTGTTGATGTTTTCTTCCGTAAGAGCAGTAACTGGAACACCGGGTTCACCTTCTTTTGAAATTTATTTTCTCCCCTCTTTAAACATTTTAAACCAGCTTCCAGCTGTGCTGTAGGGAAGAAGACTCTCTATAGGCATCCTGTAACATTGTATAGGCCTCAACTGAAGATTTGTTAAGGTGAAAGCAGAATTTCAATGCTCCATATTGTTCCTCGAGTGTAACCTCCATTGCAGCGCTGAACATGTCTGAACTTGACTGGCTGTTACAGGCGGGAACCAGGCGTACCAACATTGAAAATACTACGGCATGTTTGTTTCATATTAAGGTAACAGAAATTAATAAGATTGAATTTTACTGCGAAAAATTATGACCGTAAGAAATTATGATCATTCTTTATTGAACAGGCCTCGTACATTATCACTGTCAGGAGAAAAGGGGAAATATAAACAATCATTTAACGTATTGGTACAATCAGAAAGAGAGATTGTGGCAGAGGCTTTTGAATATTTCGTTACCAAGTTATACACTGGGATGGCTAGCCATTCTGGGTAAACTGCTGCTTACCTAAAACACATGCACGCCAGCGTTTCGATGTCAGATGTTTTTAATTTGATTTATACTTCTGAATCCTGCGAGTTGTAAATACTAAATGAATAATAACATTTTGTTATAAGTGTCTGGCCAAAGAAGAAGGGGAAATTATGTCATTATGCATGAGACAGCAAAAAGGATTAACTAACTCAAATAGTTGGTGGGCAGAGATAGGAGGAATTATGGAAAAAATAGGAATGGGAAATATGTGGAGATTATAGAAAAGGAACACAAGAAATGTGGGTAAATTAGTAAAATTCAGAATAAAATATATAGAAAGGCAGGATATATGGGGAAGTCTACAAAATATGAAATCATTACAGTTTTACAAGCATATAAAAAGAAATTGGGGACGAGAAGCATACGTAGATTACTGCAATAGGCAAGAGAGAGAAGGGTTAGCTTGGAAGAGAACAGGAACAATATTTCTAAGATTGATAAGAGGTAGGGAAAAGGGAATTTGTGAATTGTGTGAGGGAAAAGAAAGCTAGAACACTATGTAACAGAATGCGAGGAGGCGGAATGTGGAGAAAGGAAGTTTGGAAAGAAAAATGGAAGAAGGTAGAGAAGAGGATAGTAGCTATAAAAATGTGAACGGGCAGGGAGGAAAAGAAGGTAAGAAGTATTGGTGAGTTCTTGCAGAAAGTAAAAGAAAAATAAGCCAGAAGTATAGAGAATATAAGAAAGGAAGATGAGGAGGAAGAAAGAGACTAATTAAGTAACAGGGAGTCATGGAGGTTAAGAGCTATCTGACAGAGCAGAAGACAAGGGTGTCATGTAAGCCAAGGTAGCAACAAGGTAAACACAATTAAATGTAGTCAAATATAAAGAATATAAGAAAGGAAGATGAGGGGGAGAAGGATAATAACTAAGTAACAAGGAGGTATGGCGGTTAAGAGCTACCTGACAGAGCAGAAGACCAGGGTGTCGTGTAAGCCAAGGTAGCAACAAGGTAAAGACAAATAAATGTAGCCAAATGTACAGACTATAAGAAAGGAAGATGAGGGGGACTAGGAGAATAATTAAGTAACAAGGAGGTATGGCGGTTAAGAGCTACCTGACAGAGCAGAAGACCAGGGTGTCATGTAAGCCAAGGTAGCAACAAGGTAAACACAATTAAATGTAGTCAAATATAAAGAATATAAGAAAGGAAGATGAGGGGAAGAAGGAGACTAATTAAGTGACAAGGAGACATGGAGGTTAAGAGCTACCTGGTAGAGCAGAAGACCAGGGTGTCATGTAAGCCAAGGTAGCAACAAGGTAAACACAATTAAATGTAGTCAAATATAAAGAATATAAGAAAGGAAGATGAGGGGGAGAAGGACAATAACTAAGTAACAAGGAGGTATGGCGGTTAAGAGCTACCTGGCAAAGCAGAAGACCAGGGTGTCATGTAAGCCAAGGTAGCAACAAGGTAAAGACAAATAAATATAGCCAAATGTACAGAACATAATAAGGGAAGATGAGGGGGAAGAATTGGACTAATTACGTAACAAGTAGACATGGAGGTTAAGGGCTACCTTGCAGAGTAGAAGTCCAAGGTGTCATGTAAGCCAAGGTATCAACAAGGTAAAGACAAATAAATGTAGCCAAATGTAAAGAATGTAAGAAAGGAACATGAGGGGGAAGAATGGGACTAATTAAGTAACAAGTAGACATGGAAGTTAAGAGCTACCTTGCAGAGCAGAAGCCCAAGAAGTCATGTAAGCCAAGGTAGCAACAAGGTAAAGACACATAAATGTAGCCAAATGTAAAGAAAGGAAGATGAGGGGAAGAAGGAGACTAATTAAGTGACAAGGAGACATGGAGGTTAAGAGCTACCTGGTAGAGCAGAAGACCAGGGTGTCATGTAAGCCAAGGTAGCAACAAGGTAAACACAATTAAATGTAGTCAAATATAAAGAATATAAGAAAGGAAGATGAGGGGGAGAAGGATAATAACTAAGTAACAAGGAGGTATGGAGGTTAAGAGCTACCTGGCAGAGCAGAAGACCAGGGTGTCATGTAAGCCAAGGTAGCAGCAAGGTAAAGACAAATAAATGTAGCCAAATGTACGGAACATAAGAAGGGAAGATGAGGGGGAAGAATTGGACTAATTACGTAACAAGTAGACATGGAGGTTAAGGGCTACCTTGCAGAGCAGAAGTCCAAGGTGTCATGTAAGCCAAGGTATCAACAAGGTAAAGACACATAAATGTAGCCAAATGTAAAGAATATAAGAAAGGAATATGAGGGGGAAGAAAGGGACTAATTAAATAACAAGTAGACATGGAGGTTAAGCGCTACCTTGCAGAGCAGAAGACCAGGGTGTCATGTAAGCCAAGGTAGCCACAAGGTAAAGACAAAGAAATGTAGCCAAATGTAAAGAATATAAGAAAGGAAGATGAGGGGAACAAGGAGACTAATTAAGTAACAAGGAGGTATGGAGGTTAAGAGCTACCTTGCAGAGCAGAAGCCCAAGATGTCATGTAAGCCAAGGTAGCAACAAGGTAAAGACACATAAATGTAGCCAAATGTAAAGAATATAAGAAAGGAATATGAGGGGGAACAAAGGGACTAATTAAATAACAAGTAGACATGGAGGTTAAGAGCTACCTGGCAGAGCAGAAGACCAGGGTGTCATGTAAGCCAAGGTAGCCACAAGGTAAAGACAAAGAAATGTAGCCAAATGTAAAGAATATAAGAAAGGAAGATGAGGGGAACAAGGAGACTAATTAAGTAACAAGGAGGTATGGAGGTTAATAGCTACGTGGCAGAGCAGAAGAGCAGGGTGTCATGTAAACCAATGTAGCAACAAGGTCAAGACAACTTAAGTTTTAAATTGTAAAATTTTGGAATATGCACTATAAAATCTAATCTAATCAAATCTATTCTAACAGAACTTCGTAAGTGTAGCTTAAATTTTTATTTACTAAAATGCTATGTTCTGAAGCTAAAAAATTAACATGGCACGTTCACGCACGCACGCACACATACACTCATGTACCAAGTTAAGGGATTAAGAAACATTGTCAAAAGGGTTTCTTTCTTCCTTATCGCTTCTAGTAAACCATCTCACTTTATGAAGGCCGTAAACACTCAAAGAATGCCGCTGGAAGAGCAGCTTTCCTCTCACAGGAAATTCCACTAATGTTGTTCCCTCTCTGTTTCCGCTTTTCAAGACCGGAATTAAATTTTTGTTTTGGAATGGAGATGAAAAAAGGGAAAGTAAACTGTGACGAAACAAGGATTTGCAGGGATAAGCTCTGGCAGAACGCTCTCTCTGCAGAAGCCTTTGAAGATTGGGCGAAAAGCCTATGTCTTTCAAACACACAGCGCATCTAACAAAGGAGGCTATCCAGTTAAAAGTTAAGTGTATCTTGCAAGATGTTTAACATATGCAATAAAGTTTTCTCTTCACCTTATACACATAGATAAAGTCTTATCCTTTGTAAGAATTTTAGAACAAAAGAACGGGGCTCGTTCTAGTGATAACACCTCATATTCTTTTCAGGACTGAAATCAGATAGGAACTTCTCCTTTCTTTAAATACACGTGGAATGTTTGTGAATGCGTGACAGAAATGTCAGCACTGTACCATCACCGCACGCCTCACTCAACTGACTTGGTTTGTTGTCACACGATGTTCTGCCTTCATTGAACTGTCACACCCAAGAAAGCACATTACACTTCCATGGTAACATCACCACATGCCTCACTCAACTGACTTGGTTTGTTGTCACACGATGTTTTGATTTCATTGAACTGTCACACCCAGGAACGCACCTTACACACATCCATGCTACCATCTCCACATGCCTCACTCAACTGACTTGGTTTGTTGTCACACGATGTTCTGCCATCATTGAACTGTCACACACAGGAACGCACAATAGACACATCTGTGGTACAATCATCACATGTCTCACTCAACAAAGTTGGTTTGTTGTCACACGATGTTTTGATTTCATTGAACTGTCACACCCAGGAACGCACCTTACACACATCCATGCTACCATCTCCACATGCCTCACTCAACTGACTTGGTTTGTTGTCACACGATTTTCTGCCTTCATTGAACTGTCACACCCAGGAAGGCACATTAGACACATCCATGGTACCATCTCCACATGCCTCACTCAACTTACATGGTTTGTTGTCACACGATGTTCTACCTTTATTGAACTATCACATCCAGGAACACACATTAGACACATCTTTAGTACCATCACCACACGCCTCACTCAACTGACTTGCTTTGTTATCACACGACGTTCTGACTTCATTGAACTACCACAACCAGGAACGCACATTAGACACATCCATGGTACCATCACCACATTCATGCAGGATTGTGTGCACAGATGCCACGGAAATGCCTGTTTTGGAGGCGATGTCTGCAACTGTCGTGGTTTGTTGTCACACAATGTTCTGCCTTCATTGAACTGTCACACCCAGAAACGCACATTAGACACATCCATGGTACCATCACCACATGCCTCACTTAACTGCCTTGGTTTATTGTCACACGATGTTCTGCCATCATTGAACTGTCACACCCAGGAACCCATATTAGACACATCCGTGGTACAATCACCACATGTCTCACTGAACTGACTTGGTTTGTTGTCACACGATGTTCTGCCTTCATTGAACTGTCACACCCAGGAACGCACATTAGACACATCCATTTTACCATCAGCACATGCCTCACTCAACACCCTTGCTTTGTTGTCACACAATGTTCTGCCTTGATTGAACTGCCACACCCAGGAACGCACATTAGACACATCCATGGTACCATCAGCACATGCCTCACTCAACACTCTTGCTTTGTTGTCAGACAATGTTCTGCCTTCATTGAACTGTCACACCCAGAAACGCACATTAGACACATCCATGGTACCATCAGCACATGCCTCACTCAACACTCTTGCTTTGTTGTCAGACAATGTTCTGCCTTCATTGAACTGTCACACCCAGAAACGCATGTTAGACACCTCCATGGTACCATCTGCACATGCCTCACTCAACTGACTTGGTTTGTTGTCACACGATGTTCTGCCTTCATTGAACTGTCACACCCAGGAACGCACATTAGAAACATCCACGGTACCATCAGCACATGCCTCACTTAACTGTCTTGGTTTGTTGCTTGACGATATTCTGTCTTCATTGAACTGTCGCACCCAGGAACGCACATTTTACACATCCATGTTACCAATACCACATGCCTGACTCAACTCACTAGGTTTGTTGTCACACGATGTTCTTCGTTCATTGAACTGTTACACACAGGAACGCACATTAGACACATCCGTAGTACCAGGAACTTCGAATGGGGAGCCCAAACAGCCTCCCATAGGCCCCGGACTTGCTCTCTGAGCAGCTCCTGATTGGTGGTGTGGTTTGGTGTTGCCGGCTGTTGGTGAATCTGGTGGGCTGAGCACTCAACTGCTGCTGAGTGGTTGGCGGCACAAGAGGGACAGGCGTTGCCTTCCTGCAGGGATGCAGGCGGCATAGCGCCTGCCCAGTGAAGTGGCTGTGCCCGCCGCAGGAGGCACCGTAGCGGCGACTTCGGCGGAGGTCGTGCTCTCTGCAGACCGAGGTGAGGCAGGAAACACCGCAGTAGTGGCACTTAGGCTCGGCTGCATGCTCGTAGGCGTAGCAGCGGCGGCATGGATCTTGACGGTCCTGTCGAGTGACTTCAGTGCGCAGCACCCGCCCTAATAAGGGTAGGCCGTTAGTTAAAGCAGCTTCCAGTTCCGCGTGGCTGGCTAGCTCCACCCGGACTAGTGGTGTCGGAACTGGGGCTGAGGTGATGCGTGTGGCCCTCATTGCTGACGGCCACTGCTGCTGCGCTGCAGCAAGGACGTATCGAGCTTACAGGTCCCGAGGCACTCCGGTTACCGCTATACTTTTGCAGCGGTGCTGTGGTTGTGGCGGCGTTGGCTGGCTGGCTAGTGCTGGCGACTGCCTGCTTCTTTTCCTGGCTGTGCGGCGGTGATAACCGCTCATTTCTTCGTACCTCTCTTGACACGCCGCATGTTGCTCCTCTGAATGTTCGACGCCGTTGGCGGCTGCGGTGGTTGTACATCTGGAGGTGAAGTAACTGCAAACTGCCGTTCAGGTACTGCTTTCCCCGACGTTTGCCAGAGCACTTGGGGAGCGTCCGGCGTGATAGGGGAATCGAGCCGAACTGCCAAAACTTCCCCGGCGGCTCCACTGGCGGCTCCCCCTCGTCTGCCGATACCGACAGCGAGGCGGGAGATGGCGCCCGAGAACTGGTTGACGAAGACTGCGATGAAGGTGGCTTCACTGCCTGGCTCTGCTTCCGTGTTGCGGCGTTCTTCTTCTTCATGTTGCTGCGGCGGTCTCTCGATGTGTGCTGCTGGGCGTCTTGAAGAAATAATTCCCTGTGCATCACAGAAAACACACGCCATAACCTTGTTAGGTGACAAAACTGACTTTGCCATTTTTGGAGTTGGTTTACCTGGCGCAATCCATTGTTTTGACTGTGACTCGAGTGTAGTGATGTATCCAAGTTTCATTCAGGGTAATAACAGTGTTAAACATTCACAGGTATTTTTACGGTGATGCCCCAAATTCCTAACAGAAACAAATTTTCTTTGCAACTTTTGATTAGGTGTAAACAAATGTGACACACTATTTGCACAGTTCTTGTAAAGCCTAAAACATTACTTAGAACATGACCTGCACGCTTTTTTATATATTTGTAACATTTGTTCTCTCAAACAATTTTAATCTGCGGTCTTCCAGTAATAAACGATGAATTTTTTCAATGATCTCTGGAGTTGTGACTTCCAAAAGGTGTCCAGAGAGAGGCTCATCACTGGTAGTCGTACGTTCCATTTAAAAGCCTGTAGCCCACCTTTTAATTATTGTACATGAAGAGGCAGGGGCTTTCAATGTACGTTCGAGGGTGCCAAGAGACCTTGAATATTCTCTGTTTTACAATAAAAACACTCAACTATTAAAAGTACAGAAAAAAACCCGTCCCAAGTCTAATAATTTAAAATCTCTAAAATTAACAAATATAAAATGTAAGTCACACTTGTTTATTAAAACCAATTTCGGCAACAAACCACAGTGCCTTAACCACGGCCTCTGGGTCGTCCCCTAAAACACCGAGCAAGTTAGTCCCCAAGCCTACTGACTGGCGAACGCGGGCGTACTGCGGGCAATCCAGCAATACATGCCGCACAGTGAGGCGTACTGCACATGGAGCACATACAGGGGTCGGTTCCCCTCTTAACAAATGGCCATGAGTCCCTCGTGTGTCCCCAATTCTCAGCCGGGTGAGTATCACCTCGGCTCGCCGGTTATCCCTGCAGGAAGTTGGCCAGGGTTGTACGCTCTCCTTTATCGCCCGGAGTTGTGTGCCTTCCAAAGCAGTCCAGGAGTGCTGCCAAGCAGATAGGAGTTGGCGACGGAAAAATCTTTGCACATCCTGGTATGGCACCGTAGTTGTTAACCTCCGGGGCAAACGGCAAGCGGACTTAGCAGCCGCGTCCGCCTCCTCGTACCCGGAAATCCCCACATGTCCCGGGGTCCAAGTAAAAACAAAATTGTATCCGCGACTGAGCATTTGCGAGATCTGGGCCTGTATTTTTAAAACAAGGGTGTGAGCGGCAGTGTGCTGTTGCAAGGCCTGAAGAGCACTTAGAGAGTCAGTGCAAACAATGAAAGAACCAGGAGCTAACTTGCAAATAAATGGGGGCAAATAGAAGATGGCATACAGCTCTGCGGAGAAAACTGGAGTGGAGTCCAGAAGGCGAAATTTATGAGCCTCACCGTTAATGAAGAACGCGCAACCCGTAGTGCTACCTAACTGAGAACCGTCTGTAAAGACCGGAACATAGTTAGGGTAACGGCCCAGTAGTTCGGCAAAAAGTTGTTGGAACACCGAATGTGGAGTAGCGAGTAGAGTTGCTTGAAAGAGCGAGATCGAACCGCGCACGATTAAGCTGCCATGCAGGATAAGGGCAGATGGACGACCTCTCCACGCGAGGCATTCGGAGGCCACGCGAATGTAGGAGATCCCGAAATCTTATTCCCATGGGGTGTGTCCGAGAACCAGGGCGCATATAACGGTGGACTAAATCTGGACACAGAACTGGTTTAAAACAAGGATGATTGGGATAACTTGCCAACTTCGAGACGCGAAATATGGACACTGGCAAAGAACCAACACAAACAGCTAGAATCGGCAGAGATGAGATTTTTGAGAAGCGTGGCAGCTTATAAAAGAATAGACCACGTAAGAAACGAAAAAATAAGAGAAGAGCTTGGGATTTTTAAGTTAAACAGTAAAATAATAAAGAACAAAAATGAATGGAAAAATCATATTTTAAGAATGGACGCGGAACGACTTCCAAGAAGAGTTTTAGATTATATACCGAAGGGAAAGAGAGATGTGAGACGTCCAGCTCTATGCTGTAAGGATCAGTAGGCTCTTGAAGAGAACGGAACGGATAAGAGGGCCCAATACTTGAAGATGATGATAATGATGATGATGATAAATAAGAAGAAGAATAAAAAGAAGAAATGGCAATTTAATTCTATGAAAAACTCATACTGTTAACA